>JASSUY010012207.1:7553-46116 GCA_032466535.1 Forpus xanthops
GCCTAAACACTCCAAGCCATAACTATAAACACTGGTGTTATCAGCACTGCTCCCAAGCCGAAAATCCAAAACACAGTACTACACCAGCTACTACTTAAAGAAAAATGACTGCTGCTGCTGAACCCATGATACATGGGCAGGAACACCTCACACTAAACGATGCTCTGTCCAACATGGCCTTGAACACTGCCAGCGATGGAGCATTCGCAACTTCCCTGGGCAACCCATTCCAGTACCTCACCACCCTCACGGTAAAGAATTTCTTCCTTATATCCAACCTAAACTTCCCCTGTTTAAGTTTTAGCCCATTACCCCTTGTCCCATCACTACTGAATAGTCCCTCCTCAGCATCCCTATAGCACGCCTTCACGCACTGGAAGGCTGCTATGAGGTCTCCAATGCAGCGTTCTCTTCTCCAGGCTGAACAATGTTATAACAACTTGCAATTGAATCTAGTTTTATTGCTTGTGCATTTTCCCCAAGAGGCAAATCAGAGCTTGAATCTAAATGGTTATCACAGGACCCAGGCAGGTTTTGTAGCTCTATCAATAGATGAGTTTCTTACTTAATTCAATTCTATTGATTATAGTATTCAGTATAAATCATGAAAGATAATTAAGAAAGTTGAAATCTCCAAAAGCAAATAACTACTTACATTTTTGGGGTAGGCTGATAGATTTATATCAACTGAGCTTAATCTTAATTTATAGTGTCCAAGCATTAGATAATATACATGTTTCAAGATTAACATGTAGCAGGTTAGCTATGCTAATATTTTGAGCAAGTACCTCAAACATGAGTTGTTGAAAATTGCTTAGCAAAACTGCATTAAAAAAAAAATTTCATTTGTTTTTCAGGATTTTTGCCAATCCAAATATGTTTTCTGCTTCTGCTAATTTTAAATGGATCCCACACTGTAAACCTGTTGTCAGACCGGGGTGGCTCAGTTCACTGGCTTTTAAGAAAAGAAATCTTGCAACCATAACAGGAACATGGTGCTGCAGTTACAGAAGTTCTGTCATTGACAGCATCATCAGGAAAAGAATGAAGTAAAACTTGAAAGATATCATTAGCAAATTACCTTTCAGTTTGTATTATCAAAGATTCAAGTAACCCTTTCTTGGGCAAAATAATTCTTTCAGTGACATCATTATTTGCAGCCTTAGTTGACATTCACATGCTGCTCGGTCTCTTGCTGCAGAAAAGCTGCCTTGCCTCCTGCCCCACTTCATGCAGCAGCTGCTGGCACACGCTTCCCTAAATGCTGCTGCTCCTTTTACACATTTTTCTTATCCAAGGAAACTGTGACATCCTGCCTAAAGAACAGCTAAGACGAGAGGACCAGACTGCCACCACCAGGAAAAATATGCACCTGCTGAGTGCCAGGGGAAGCAGACTTTTGCCTTATTATAATTATGCCTAATGGCATAGGACAAGACATGTCAGGAGCAAGAAGAAGGTGCTTTTAGCAGATTATTATTTTCTACCTCAAATCACATTTTGGCACCTTCTTGCCTCCTTTGTCAGGGCCCTGAAGATACTGTCAGCCCTGCCTTCCCCTGCCCATCTGCTCTCCAAGACAACAGATACATTCTTGAATTTAGACCCATAAATCAAATTACACAAGTCCAAGTGAAAGACCATTTTTTAATTTGCAAAGCCTTGTATGGAGAATTTTTTAGAAGTTGAATTTCCTGTGTAATCATTAACATACATACTTTAATTAAAAAATTAGAGAAATACAAGTAGTTCTGCCAAATTTGTATCTTAGTCTGTGAACATGTCAGCTGCGCAACAGGCTCAGCTGGAGTTCGTGTAGAAGCTCAAAAGCAGCAGTGGAGGATGAGAAGCCTGGCTCCTTTCACCTATATCTCTTACCAACAAAGTTTCCCCTCACCAGGAGGAAGAGGAACTGGTGGTGTAAATAACCTCTCATCAGGAATCATGATCAACAGAGCATGTCTGTCTTCCCATGAGCTACCCTGCCACAAAAAAAAAAACCCTGTTTTGCTAGGAATGAGGGCAGGCTGTGACATGTGGTACTGGGGGTATCTCTTCCTGAGAAACCAACCAGCAGAAGTGAGTTACTGGGAATGGGAAGTACTTCTTGTGGTCATCAAGGCAAATAGAAAAGAGATGAATATGTTACAGAACCAGTAAGCTGATTTCAGAAAATTCATGTTTGCCTTTCACACACAGTCTCACACTTTATTCCCACTTCTCCTCTCCCTCTCCTCCCCTTCCCCTCCCCTTTTATATCTTTTTGTTTTACAGTGATACAATAAAATAGAGACATAGATGGGAAGCCTACAGTGAGTAGTAGTCTGGATGCGGATTTCTACGCTTAACATGTTAACCGAGTAAAGCTAAGTATAGCAAAAAGCTGCTATTTGGGATTTGCTTATCTTTATTGTTTATAAATTTATTATATTTAGTGTATTTTTATCTACTGCTGATAAACTGTCCTTCTTACCCTCTGTGATTAGACTTCATGATCAACATGATGTAAAAGTGGCTTCTTTGACTAACGTAGAATATAAAAAATGAAAGCACCAGAAAGCATGCTATAGTCTTTGCTTGTGGTAGTCTGCATTTGCATGTAGTACGATGTCTCCTGTCATATTTCTATCAAGTTTATGATGCCTTTTAAACAATAATTTAATCTTAATGCAATGCTCCCAAGTTTTAATTTAAAGAAGCTATCTCCTGATCTTTTCATGTTTAAAGCTGATGATGGGATAACTGTCTTTATAAATGAATTACCATTGGACCATGACCAACAGTATCTGAACTGAATCCATTAATTCATAGTTCATCTTCAAAAGCAACTCTGTCATTAACCTTTTTGTCCTACACTCTTTCTCCTAAATAATTTGCTGCATTCTTTATCAAACATGAAGGGTATCAACTTGTACATTTGCAGTCAAGCTGCTGAGGAATTTTGAACTAACAGCTTTCATTGCAGAAAGTTCAACAAAACTTGATATTTTCATTGAAAACTTCCACTGAACCTTGATCAGCACTGTTATCCAAAATGTGGCAATTTCTGATTTAAATAAGAAGCAGACAGAAAAATTTCAGAACAGCACATGAACAAGGAAGGAGGCAGAACTTTCTTGTATAAAGCCTGGGTCACAGCCCCTCTGAGCTCTCCCAGAAACAAGAAGTTATTTCCCTTTGGGTTCTCTCTTTCTGTCATGTTCACTACATGCTCTGTTCCCTGCTGTTTTGTTGCACTCCAAACCACCTCTGTGATTTTTCATTATCTGTTGTCATTAGATAGTGAATGGGCTGGGAATGGTAGAGAGCAAGAAAAAGAAAATTAAATGGACTTGGATAAAGCATATGCTGGAAAAAAAAAACAAGCCAAGCAAAAAACCAAGCCAAAACACAGCCCCACTCCCAACCAGAAAAAGAAAAAATATAATACAGAAAGAAAAAGGAATGGAAAAAGAGGAATATTTGGCAATTTTGAGAAAAAAAAAAAAGCAGAAAGAGGTAGAATAAAAGAGCTGCATGAAAAGCTGGAATAAAAAAATACAAATAAATGTTATTTCCATGTCAAGAAATTTTTTAAACCTATATTATAATAAATTATTTCATAGCAGTATTCATATATATTATCAGATCAGTAATAAGATTATTTTAGCAAGCACTTGATACATGTAAGCAGTTATGAGTATTTTTTTCTCAGATTATTTGGCATAATCATTTCTTGTAATGAATGCTTCAGTATTTGATTCTCCATACGAAATCCTCTATATGTACTTACTTGCTGATGGTCAAAGTACCAATGTAAACACTCAGCCCAATTATGTGTGCTTCATTGTCAAACGGGTATGAAATTTAGTCCCCTCCGAAATTAGTTGAGCTGCGTGTGAATTGGCAAGGGGTTGGCTGAGTTCTAGCAGCAGGAGCCAGGCTAGACCTAGCTGGAACAAAAAGCAGGATTACTGTGTTAAGTATAGTAGTTCAGTGCTTGAAATAAGTCCTGTCGACAGGTGAGCCTATTTAGTACATGCATATCACTATGCTAATATGGCTATTCTGCCCTAGGACACAAGGTATGGCTTCTCAGAAATAGAGAGATGTACCAGCCAAGATAAAAATTAGCACAGGCATTTCCTCGACTGTCTATAACATTAGATTTGCTGGTGTTTGCTAAGGCTTTATCCTTATTAGATGTCTCCCTGTTGCAGACAACACCAAACAAATTCTTAGGAAAATGTGTCCCATGAAAGCATGAGCTGTAGTTCAGTGGCACATGTTTAAGCAAGTGTTTGATACTTCTTGGAAATTTTCCATCTTTCTTTTCCCTCCAGGGAACGTTATGATCTTTTCCTTTTTTAATGTTATTTTTGGCTGATGTCTGTAAAGAAAATGACTATACTAATGCCACTTCCTTTGCGGTAGGGATACCTCACCTATATTAAAGCAGTTGCCTTTCACACAAGAAAGTACCTTACACAGTAGGTTGTAAATTCTTTTGACTTGCTGATAGAGGATACTGTGGAGAGAGCTATAGCAGCAGGGTCAGAAACAGCTTAGAGACTTTCATAGGCAGCAGCTTCACAGTAACATCTGTGAAAACTAGCAAACATTCTAATACTATATTGGCAAGGCTCTTGTAATCTCCAGGTTTAACTTCTTCTGCCACCACCAGGGAAAGCATATGCATGACATTGGAAAATTGGTTTGCCCTGGGGCATTGTTTATGTCGTTATTTCTTTTACAGCTGTGGAGCTGCAGAACTTCAAAAGCAAAAACAAAAGCCTTTTTATTAGCCTCTGTCAGTGTATATATCATGTGCCTTATATACAAGTCCTTCTATCTTTTCCATGTTTTGGAAAAATTTCATTTATGTGATTTATATATTGATTTTCAAGCATCAAAATCTGAATCTCTTACTTTAGTTCTTTATTCTTTTTGCAAAATAAATCGTTGCTGTTGTGCCACAGGAACTTTGTTGTGATGATAACTTTGCTGTGATGTGATTAGTTGTCAACAGCTCCCTATGTTTGTTTTTGGTTTTATTTTACTTTAGAGAAGCTAAACAAACATAAGGATTACTGCTAATAGAGGGCATTTTACCACTGAGGAGTGCAAGATATCTTTTACTCTTACTGAGAATCATAGAATCATAGAATAGTTAGGGTTGGAAAGGACCTTAAGATCATCTAGTTCAACCCCCCTGGAGGATAATTTAGTGATTTTTCTTTCTGTTGTGAATAATCGATTTTTTTCTTTTTCCAAATGAAAGAGGTGCTGCAGGTATTAGAGATTATAAATGCAGGGCTGACAATTCTTCTTAGTAAAAAAAAAAATGTAGAAACTGTATAGTACTCAATGGCTATGAGATATCTGCCTAAATAAGAATGCTCTCTATGCTTTTATCCATATATAACATAAAACATCACCTTGTCCTTCTTGTATATTTTTATATTAGGCTAAAAAAATGAAGCTTTGCTCATTACCTTTTATTTGAATGTCAAAAATTATCTTTTGATTTAATAGCTTTGCAAACCTGCTTCTAAGGATAAATTTCTCACTTGGTCCACAGCAAATAACTGGACTACCATTATTTTTTTTTTTTCTTTTTAAAAATTGCCTCTTTGAAGCCACATAATTCCCTAGAAATTTAAGTGCAAATATTTGAATATACTTCCGAATATGTGAACTACAAGTATGTGATGTATCATATTGTTAACCAGAATAGTAAACTCCATAATTAGAATCATAGAATCATAGAATAGTTAGGGTTGGAAAGGACCTTAAGATCATCTAGTTCCAACCCCTCTGCTATAGGCAAAGACACCTCACACTAAACCATGTCTCCCAAGGCTCTGTCCAACCTGACCTTGAGCACTGCCAGGAAAGGAGCATTCACAACTTCCCTGAGCAACAGATTCCAGTGCCTCACCACTCTTACAGTTAAGAACTTCCTATTATATATTTACAGGATAACAAAAAAAAATAGTAAGATATTAACTTTAAAACCTTAATTGTAGGTTTTTCGTGTTAAGTATTTATGTTGCTTCTTACCTTAAGTGTAATTGGAGCATACATTTGTACTCTTTCCTCTTCATTTAACAAAATAATTTATAAATTTGTTTGTAAGTGTTGCATTTATGGTGAGTAACACTCATGTTGCATGCATTTTTATGAAAATTGTTATGAATTAGTTTTTTGAGAGGTATGTCATAAATAAGTACAATGTAAAATTATTGGCAATTATAAATTCAATTATTGTCATGCATATTCATATGGGTGACCTCATTAAAATACATGTGCTTTTCCAGTCAGTGAACCAAAAATTTCTACCTAATCCATTTTATCAGGTCTCCTTAAGCAATTTATGATCATTTGAAATAATTATTTTCTGTCTGTAGGTAAAACAAGATTAGTCATTTGTAATGAACTATTTTGGTTCAAATGTGAACATTATCCTACAGCTTGCTTTAATACAGGAGGATTATATTACATCTGTGCATAAGGCTTATTTCGGAACAAGCATCAACAGAAGTTGTTATTTAGGAATAGCTGCTATGCGTTAATAACTATATAGATTTATTAATCTATTTTAAGAATAACTAAACTAAAATTAGTATATGTGGTACAAGAACCACCAACAAGCTTGCTTTTCTGTCAAAATTAGCCCAGGTTTCCAGCAGGCCCAAAAAGAAAGTCAAAAGCTTATTTTCTAAATCAGTTTCCAATGCCAATGCATTTCTGAAACTGCTACCTTTAGGCTGATCCAAGTCTTCATGTAGATAAGATCTTTCTGTGCAATTTAAAATAACATAAACTTTCCTGTAGTGTAGACAAAAACATAAAGAAATCAATGAGCATAACTGACTGACAAAAGCACTGCCTTCCCAAGCCTGCATTCCTAACAGAGGAATTGTACTCCACATCATAAAAAATAACGTGGTATAATAGATAAGAGACTACTCATACTGATTAACAAAATCATTGAAATCAAATCAGGCTCATCAAGTGCTCTTGACTTGAAAAGAGAAAAAAGATTATTATCTTTATAGTTTAAATATACAAGTTAGAGCAAAAAGATTGGTCAGTAATATGTACATGTTCAAACAATAGAAAATTAATAGATAAGTGTGGAAAAAAACAAACAAACAAACAAACCCAAGACTAGGTACTTGTTAGAATGGAACAAAGAGAGAATTATTCCCTTAACAGAATCAGTTTCAAGACTGCAACGTCTATGATGTTTTCATCAAGGACTGCAGTAATTCTTCCATGAGATCCTCAAGTCTTTCTCTTGGAGTTTCCAAGTGAGGTATTAGGTAAGTAAAATTAGGAGCAAAATCCTGCCTGTTTTTTTGATAGCTGAACTCTCTTCTGCAGTGGCCTACAGAAATTCCAGAAAAAAACTCAAAATAAAAATTCACTTACAAAAGTTGTATAAGGATGATATCTTACTTGCTAAGAAAGAAACTGGTCATTATGACTATGACAATATAATACTTTCATCTTTCACTATGGGAAAGAATAAGGAAACTTTTGCTGTTCTGGCACCATCTTCTTGAATGTCTCTTATTTCGCTATCACCCATGGACTCCAGGCATATTCTTTTTACATTTAGCGATATAATTTGCATCAAAGAAATGTCATTTGGAACATACAAATTCAGAGCAGACTTAACTTCTCTGTCACACAGAAGATTGGACTAGGATGATCCTGGTATTACTTTCTGGGTTTTTTCATCTTTGAAACTCACAAAATCTGATCAGTTGCTTGCAAAGTATCCCAGAGATTAATACAGCCTCCTAACACAAGGAACATC
The DNA here is from genome assembly GCA_032466535.1 of Forpus xanthops. Taxonomy (NCBI): domain Eukaryota; kingdom Metazoa; phylum Chordata; class Aves; order Psittaciformes; family Psittacidae; genus Forpus; species Forpus xanthops. Next base: position 15,361 of record JASSUY010012207.1, read on the forward strand.
TACACAAAAGCCTTAGCAAACTAACATTTTATCATTGCTAAACCATTCTAAAAAACTGTTTATGGAAGTAATTCTCCAATTCTTTCGTACTGTGGACAATTTATTGTCTACTCACGACTGATTGCCTTTTGGTCCTCCTTCTACTAGATTTTATTTTAAGCAAATATGGAGCTTGATTTTACTAGTGACAGTGGCATTAGGCCTTTGAAATGAGAACTGATGTAGCATTGATTCAGTTTCATACAGATGACTGATTTGAGATCAGATATGTTCCCTTTTTAAATAAAAGAACAACAAAGTTACTGGCACTATCTTTATTTTTATTGACCATGGTCTACCCACATCATAATTTCCACATTATTTTTTTACCATCCCTTTTCTTTGCCTGCATTCAGGATCCTTTTAATTTTGCTTTAAATTGTAAGTTTGAACTCGGGTGCATCATGCTAGAAGACATAATGAAGATGGATAAAGGTAATCATGAGAGTCCAGAGAAATATTTTTAGCTATTCAGATAGTTTAATTGCATAAAATCTTTTGCAAAGCATAAATAAGAGTCAGAATTTGACTGCACTATTCATCAACAATGTCATTGATTAGATAATTGCAGTGTTTGAATGGCCTTTTGACCATGTGGCAGTATAGTACGTACTGGTTGCAGAAAATCTTAGTTATTAATTACGTGATGTGAATCAGGCCCTCAGTTTGCAGCAGTTGTCTTCCCTCTTGAGTGACAAATAAGAGACATTTTTTGAATGATCCTAACAGTGTTATTGCCACACAGACTGAATTTAATAAATTATCTTGTTTCAGAAACTTTTTGCTTTTGTGTTTTTTTCCAAACACTGACATATTCTTGATACTTGCTATGGTTTTCTGAACAGAATAAATCTTCTTGAATTTTTAATAACTAGTATCTGACAAAACATAAGCTAAATATTTTTTAATGTTTTAGCATCATGAGGTGCTATATAAGGAAGTTCTACATATTTTTTACATTGACAATGAGTAAATCTTACCCAAAGGGGGAATTATTTTTGAATTGGCCAATAAGAGCACTACCTGGATCCATAATCAGAAAGGATAGATTCAGTGAAGGCCTGATAGCTGTCAGACTGTATGCTTCATACACCATTTTTACTGACATTATCTTTGTACTTATGACTTCCTGTGAAACTTTTAATACTGGGTGGTACTGTAGGGAAAAAATGATTGCACGATAATGGGTTCATTTGGTTGAGTGACTTTGTTTTCCATATTTTTATGACATATTCCAATTGGGCCAGAGGATTAACTATGATGTCCAAAACCACTAAAATGTAGGTATCATATTATTCTCTCTGTAAGATGCAAGATGTTACACCTTGGGCTGAATTTTTCAGCTCCATCCAGAGAAACACAGGATTTTTCATGTGATTTTTTTCCTATCTTTAATGAACCATAAGATTTTTATCCTGTGTAGGATAAAAGTAATTGGGTACTGTAACTGGGAGTCAGCTGTAACTTATAGTTTTAAGAATAATTGGTCTGGGAAGCTGCATGTATGTTAATTCTCCTGATTTTTCATCATCTTTTAGGTGACAATCAAAACTCAGACGGACCCCATGACTTTCTACAGCTTTCCACCAAACCTACATCTGCAGTGCTATCCACTGGAGAGCATGCATATGGCAGAGAGTGGCTAGTACCATGCAAACAACATCAACCTTTATACGCCAACTTATGCATTTCTGATACGTTGGGATCCCTGCCACTAATCTTACCACAAATCTTATTATCACTTTATAGTTAATTAGAACTTGCTCTCTTCAAGTTCAAATCATATGCTAGCGTCAAAAGGGGAAATGGTTCTGACTTTTTCACCTATATTATTTGTCACAGAGCTGAATTTGGCTCAGTTAATAAATAGCAATATAAGTAAGACCAGAATTGGTGTTCAACAGAAGAATATGTTTCATTGAAGTTGTTTCTCTGCATGGAAACTTCAGCGATCCGTATATGATCTTTCTGTTGGTACATTTATCCCTGCTTTGTTGTGTTTTTAAGCTTTTTTTCAATCAAGTGACAAATATATTTATAGTAATTATTGTCCAAATAATTGCTACATTATTACCTTAATGTGTTCCTCACACTTTATTCCTTATAGGTAAAATGGCTGTCATCTTTAGTGATGGAACAGTTGCAACTGAAACCACTTTTCCATATTCTTTGCAAATGCTGCAGGGATATCCTTCGTGTTAACTGCTTCATTAATATTAAAAGTCAGCTAGGTACATAAATATCTTGCACTTTAATCCATCTATGGTAATTAAAATTTTATAAAATTGCTCTATGTGTCTTTCTCCATTCATGAACTGTGACTTTAAGACACTCCAGTACTTTCATTAAGTATGCCACTTCTGGTATAGAATATTTCCTTAATGTTTTCAGTGTGTTATATTGCAGAAAAACTTCGAAATAGTTGCATTTAACAACTATTATGCCCACATGTTTAACCTGAGTCAGGTTCCTTCTGGCACAACTTAACTATCCTGTCTGCTCTTACAAGAGCAGAAGATAGAAGAATCTGTGCAAGTATTTCAGTGTGCTCTGCAGAGGCAGAGATGTTCAGACCTTTGCAACTCAACCTGTATCAGAAATCATGTTCTTGCAGGATCATGAATGAAGGTTTTGGGGTGCAGTCTATTATTCATAGACTACTACCCAGGACTGTTAAATGTGTACTTTTATAACCACTGAAAAAAAGTGCCATCTTAGTTATTATTGTCTTTATAGGTTTGTTTTTTTTAAAAAAATCTTCTACATATCAACTTGCAAATAATTAATTTCCTATCTCATATAAATTGCATCACCTTGTTTTCTTTTTCAATTCTTTGAAGAAAGCTAAGTAAAGGGGTTAGTTGGAGAAAATTAGATGAGCAGGACACTTTCTAACTGGCAATGTGGGATATTTATGTTTTTCACACCTGCAAACTTCTCACATAGAAGTTGGAATTCATTAGCAATATCAATATGCATTATCTATAAACTTCCCAACATGAGTTCATTCTTCTGAAAACTGTGCCACTTATGATGTGTTTCACATGGCTGAAGTCAAGGTCCACAAGTGGCATCCTGTTGTCTACTTTGAGAGGCAGGTCCATCATATGAAACTATGAAAATATGTAGGACTTTATCTTGAAGCCCATTCAAATATGCTATAAAACTGTGAAATTTCCTCCTTTTTTTTTCTCTAAACCCATCTGATTTTAATGTTGCTTATTTTCAAAAGTTTTTATATTTTTGCCAGTGCTATAGCTATACCAAATGAGGCTGACTGGTTTATTCTTACCATTTCAAAATACTTGAATTTCCCATGGCTGGTACAGCAGAAACCTTTTCATTCCCATAGCTTCAAAATTATGGAATGGATTTCTTTGTATGTGGGCTGTTTTTTTTTTTCTTTATTTTTTTTTTTACTCCTATATCAACAGTGCCAAACATGCAAATAGAGATATTACAGAGTTGTGCAATCACAAAACTACTTGGGAGATAATGGAAAACACTTGTTTTAAGACACATATGTGTTCTAACTGCTCAGGTAATTTGCAGTCATTTGTTTGGCTTCTTCAATGTGCCTAAATAACTATAGAAAATTTAGTCTCTGTAAGCAAAACGAGGGAAAGAAGTTGAGTTTCATCTTAAGAGTGCTGGCTAAATGTGTACTTCTACAAACTTATACACATTTGAAGTCAGTATGTACATTCAGATTCCTGTTTTTAACAACTAATAGTTGAACATATTGGCTATTAAGAATATTTGGAACACAGAAATTGCTAGTCTGGTAACAACAGTAAATTATGCATAACTTAACTCTTTCTCCTTGCACTTAGAAAACTTAGCAGCTTTCTTCCATAAGGGACTGTTGCCTCTACTATGTTGATATGGTTATGCAGTAAAACATGAACACGCATGCAGAGAAACCTTGTAATGACAGCAGGATTACAATGATAGTCTCTTCTTGAAAATCCTTTTCCTCTATTAAGTATCTATCTATCTTGGAAAGATGAGGTGTTGTGCAGCACTGAACAGGTATTGGAGCAGAGTGGGGAAGCAGGCAGAAATAAAAAGAAGAAAAAAGAAAATGAAAGGTCTCTCACCACTGCCTTTGCTCTAACTGCATTTTAATGGAATAGTGGAGCCCAGTGAGCTGTTAGTATGGCACCTTCCATGAGCACAACTATAAATACACTTAAAAAAAATGGCTATAAATCATCTTTTGTCATTGGAGAGCATAAAGGGAAATTATAGTTTTTCACTGACAAAAGCAGGGGAAAAAAGAAATCATGGTTCTAAAGTTGCCTCTACTCTTATATTCCATTCTAATCTAGTATGGTTTTCATTTTGCAGCTGAGCGATTGATTCAGTTAGACATTAGTTTTCTTGGCTGGCTTGATATCAAAGACTTCAAGCATTTGCAGCCAAGGACTGGAGCAATCAAGGGTTGTATATAGGGGAATGCAGTGCCTACAAGGAAGGAGGGTAGAAAACCCACTAGTAACAAGCAAAACCTAGGCACAAAAAAATTGCTTCTACATGGCACAAAAACAATAAGCTGTAATGATCTTATTAATACTTGTTTTTCTCCCCTCTTGACCTCATCTGATTTTGAAATAGAGACTACCCTAAAGCAGCCTTCCTGTGCACAGGGAGGGAGGAGATGCTGTTTGCTCCACTGCACTAAAACCTTTCTGTTGTGTGGTGAAAGTTCAATACTGATTGTAGAACTTGGCCCTTAATACCTATGCACCAAACTCTGCAATCACTAGCACTTATGATCAGTACTGAAGCATGAATTTTAAAGAGTAATAAAAATCAAGTTTGTGCTACCAGTTCAGTTAATTATGCCAAATACATGGATTCAAAGATATGCTTCCAAGTCCTCATGAGGGACAAAACCTGGGTAATGTTTAGTTCTGACATTTGTTCCCAAAACCTTGTTTTCAGAGGAGGAAAATAGATATGTAGGCTGAATAGGAAGTACAGTAGTCCTAGTATGTCCCAAACCTGGCTGACGAGAGATCAAGGACCCTTTTTTGTACTAAGGCACTCCTTGGAAGGTTAATGTAAGAAACAGGCAAACATCATTTATCAGAGTCCCTTTTTTATTAACACAATTTAAGTCATGGGAGAGAAAGCCTGGAAGGAATGCACAGCCTCAAGCAGGTGACAAACATCTGACATAAAAACAAAACCCTTGAACTTAAACATGTCTTAAGAAATTTAATTAAAACTTGTGATTTTCATGTGTCATTAAGATTTCAAAAATGGCAAAGAATGGAGAAACATCTGTATGTTTATAAATTGTTGGAAAAGAATTCAGAGATTAAATGACAAATCTGAAAGTTTAAGGCTATGAAGATGAGCAAAGGACTGGAGCACCTCTCCTATGAAAACGGGCTAAGAGTTGGGCTTCAAGTTGGAGAAGAGAAGGCTCAGGGGAGACTTTATACTTTTGAATACTTTAAGGGGCCTACAAGATATCTAGAGAGGAACTTTTTGCAGGGACATGTAGAAACAGAACAAGTACAAATAGCTTTAAACTGAAAGAGGTGAGATTTAGAATAGGTATTAGGAAGAAACTCTTCCTTGTGTGGGTGGTGAAGTGTTGACACATGTTACCCAGAGAAGTTGTGGCTGTCCCATCCCTGGAAGTGTTTAAGGCCACGTTGGTTGCAACTTTGAGCAACCTGGTCTAGTGGAAGGTGTCCCTGTCCATGGCAGTGGGGGTTTGGAACTAGATGGTCTTTAAGGTCCCTTCCAACTCCAACCATTCTATGATTCTATGAAATCTATTTTTAAAAATAAGCTTTTTCTTATCTTCTTTAAGCAATGTGCTTAATATATGGATTTTTTAAAGTAAATTTCAGTGCAAGTACCTCAGCTTGTTTGGGACTTACATAAATGAATAATTGCTGATACATTTGAATAGAATAATTAAGACAGAATAATTAAATAATTAATTCTATTAATATCCTAAAGATTATTATATATATTTATTAATGTATATTAATGCAGAATAATTAAAACAGTTCATTTCTTCTGAATGAAACACCTAGGTTTGTTAGATGAACTTCAACCATATTATGTTTTCACCTCAGTTCCATTAGGATTACGGAAAGCCACAATTGTTAACAAAATAATTTAAAACTGTGTCTCAGAAGGCAGAATAAATATGCATGCTGTGACATATCACTTCATGCAGTGCAGGTCACTGGCTCCAGTAGATGACAAACAAACCCTACAGGAGAAACTCAAAACTACAGGAGAGAATCAAATGTGTATAGAGGTAGGGTATTGTTTTCACTGTCATAGACAGAGGTAAAGGACTTCCATTTCTTCTCCTGCTCAGTTTCAAAGCAGCAGCTGGTCCTATCCTGCAATGTTGAGCACAAGTACCCCATTTATTTTCTGTGTAGTTGGCATAACACTTCATGATTTGTGGTAAAAGGCAATGCGTCATCTGCAGAGACGGCAGAAAAATTATACCTTCCACAGCTGAAGAAACTACATCAAGGCTTTCTTATTGATATGGAGACTCAGTAAAGGTGAGAGCTTGTATTTTCACCTTAAACAGCTGAAAAACCTTGTAACTTACAGCCATTGCTGCAAGACTTGCCTTTGAGGGTGTGACATCCCATATAAACTTTTTAAAAAGCAATATACTGATAAAAAAGCACAACTAACTTAGATTTTTATTTTTCTCCTTCCTAATAAATTCGTAAATTTAATGTTACAGGAATATACTACCTGACATATTTAATGACTTCAAGCCATTATTCTTCTTCTAAATTCTATGCATCATCTCTAAAGAGATATAGTTTGGAGACAGAAAAATCATAGATATGATTGTATAATTCAGAAGCAGCAGTGATCAAGAGTGAGACTAGGAATGAATCTCTTAAACAAATGAATTAAATTTTATTTGTTCTCATAGTTCTCACGTTGCACAAACATAAACAAATACATATATATAAAGAAAAATGCCAAGACAATGTTTAATTTTTGTCTGAGGGAATATACTTGTCCAAGGGCACCAGTTCAGAAAGATATGTGACTCCTGATGATATTGACAAAAAAACATCACAGGTAATCTGATAAAAAAACTTTTACATTTCCAATTTAGTTTAACATGAACAGTTGATTTTACATAACGTACACATTAATTTTAAGCCATTTTCACTTTCACTATGTGTCAGTAACAATCTTAGCGAAAGTATTGCTTGGAGTTAAGTCCCAGAATTTACAAATAGTATGTCATCTGTGATTTCAGTGTACCTGATTTTTGGGGTATAGAGAACAACAAAACTTCTCAAGAGCAGCAGGTGATCAGACTTCAGGATAACTAGAAGAAAAGCTTGGCAGAATTATTCGACTGATCAGTAGCTTCACACTGGTGCGCCAGCTGCATGAAACCTGGATGTAAAAGAGGGAAAAAAAGAAAAGCAAACTTTAAAATAAGGGAAAATTTTGAAGAAGGGAAGACTGTACAAGCACAATAATTCTTAAGAATGAATTAGTAAGGAAGGAAATTACACAGAATAGTTTTTTATCGGTAAATTATATGGGCTGCATTTGTCAAAAAGGCGATGCAACAAGCTTAGAAAGAAATAATCAGAGAATCATACAATAGTTAGGATTGAAAAGGACCTTAAGTTCATCTAGTTCTGACCCCCCTGCCATAGGCAGGGACATCTCACATTAAACCATGCCACCCAAGCCTTTGTCCAACCCGGCCTTGAGCACCGCCAATGATAGAGCATTCACAATTTCCCTGGGCAGCCCATTCCAGTGCCTCACCACCCTTACAGTAAAGAATTTCCTCCTTATATCCAGTCTAAATTTCCCCTGTTTAAGTTTGAACCCATTACCTCTTGTCCTCTCACTAGAGTCCCTCATGAAGAGACCCTCCCCAGCATCCCTATAGGCCCCCTTCAGATATTGGAAGGCTGCTATGAGGTCACCACACAGACTTCTCCAGGTTGAACAGCCCCAACTCTATCATCCTGTCTTCATAGGGGAGGTGCTGCAGCCCCTGATCATCCTTGTGGCCCTCCTCTGCACTTGTTCCAACTGTTCCATATCCTTTTTATTTTCAGGACACCACAGCTGCAGACAATACTCCAAGTGAGGTCTCGTGAGAGTAAAGCAGAGGGGCAGGATCATCTCCCTCGACCTGCTGGTCACCCTCCTTTTGATGCAGCCCAAGATACGGTTGGCTTTCTGGGCTGTAAGAGCACACTGCCGGCTCATGTTCATTCTCTCACCAACCAACACCCCCAAGTCCTTCTCTGCAGGGCTGCTCTGAATCTCATCTCCGTCCAACCTGTAGCTGTGCCTGAGATTGCTCCCACACAGGAGTAGGACCTTGCACTTGACATGATTAAACTTCATGAGGTTGGCATCAGCCCACCTCAGAAGCATGTCAAGGTCCCTCTGAATGGCATTCCTTCCCTCCAGCGTATCAACCGAGCCACAGCTTGGTGTCACCAGCAAACTTGCTGAGGGCGTATTCAATCCCACTCTCCATGTCACTGACGAAGATGTTGTACAAGACCGGTCCCAACACTGATCCCTGGGAAGCACCACTTGTTACTGGTCTCCAGCTGGATATTGAGTCATTGAGCACAACTCTTTGCATGTGACCATCCAGGCAGCAATTTGTCCACTGAGTGGTCCACCTATCAAATTGATGTCTCTCCAATTTACAAAGATGTTGCGAGGGACAGTGTCAAATGCTTTGCACAAGTGCAGGCAGATGACTTCAACCGCTGTACCCCTGTCCATCAGTTCTGTAGCTCCATTGTAGAAGGCCACCAGATTTCCCCCTAGGAAAGCCATGCTGGTTTTCACCAGTAAACTTGTTGTTTTTCATGTGCTTTAGTGTGCCTTCCAGGACAATCTGCTCCAAGATTTTGCCAGGCACACAGAGGTGAGGCTGACTGCTCTGTAGTTCCCCAGCTCATCCATTTTCCCCTTCTTGAAAATGGGGGTTATATTTCCCTTTTTCCAGTCATGGGGAACTTCATGTGACTGCCATGATTTTACAAATATGATGGACAGTTACTTAGAAACTTCATTTCCAGCTCCTCCAGGACCTGTGGATGGATTTCATCAGGTCCCATAGACTTGTATGCATTCAGGTTCTTAAGATGATCTCAAACCAGATCCTCTCCTACACTGGGCCCAGGGTCTTCATTCTCACTGTCCCTGCATCTGCCTTCCAAGACTTGGGTGGTGTGGTCAGAGCATTTGCTGGTGAAGACTGAGATAAAGAAGTCATTAAGAACCTCAGCCTTCTCCAAAATTTCGACTTGCACAGGGTCAGTTCGATCACTTGATATTCATGATAATCTACTTCATATCTGATATGCTTATTCCACTGTGTCCGCGCACATTTTATTCTCCTCCAAATGGTAACAAGTCTGGTGAAACAGTGCTGTATGATACTGACTAATAGGCTGATCAATAGGCAAAGAGTAACTTGCATATTTTTAGCACCTGTGCTAAGACGCATACATTTACAAAAATAGACAAAGTCCCTTGCCTCTGACTGTCTTTGTAAAGCCTCAAAACATAGTTCAGCTTCCACAGAACATCCAAAAGCTTATTGACAGGCAGATGAGAGCAATAGTGCAAGTTATCCTGCTGTTGGATGAAAAGAGAAGCACATTAACTGGCTCCTTTTAATTCTATCATAATATTTTATTCCAGAAAATAATGTACATTCCGACACGCTTGCCAGAAGGGGACTTCACAAACCGCTTCCCCACCTGCACCTGCTGCTGAAGCTACCTTTAAAACTCTAATGTATTCTGACACTTCTGTGGTAAAGCATAGCTGTCTTCCTTCAGTAATCCAGCCTGTTAGCAGGTGCTGTAAGTCTAGAGGCAGATGTTAATTGATTCACACTGACTCCTTTGGCCGGTTTGACTCGTTAGCTTACTTTGAATGTGATCACTGTTGAGTGTCTCCCTGTGCAGAGCAATTGGGTATTAAGTTATCCTGGTGTGCTAATAAGACTCTGTCTTAGAAGGCAGATAAGCTTGTGCATGTTAACTGTTTTCATCTTTGGTTTGCAGTGTAACTGTAAAATGACCAAAGTATGAGGGGTATGAAGGATGTTAAGTTCTCAGTGGCTTTCAGGTTATACTTTTGTGTAAGCATCTAGATTTTTAGCTTTGCTTTGCTAATCCTGCTTTTGCTTGATCTTTTAGGGTGAAAGTGTTTGCAATTAGATCTATGCTTTACTGCTAGGTACAGTGATTAATGCTGAACTTGTCCTTTAGAAGTTGTAATGAAGGGTGTTTCACAATAGATGTTTACTTCCAGTTTGATGGAATTAAGTTTCTGGCTATTGTTTTTTCCATAGGCAGTACCATGATAAAGTAAATAGTTGAAAAAAAAACTAAAGAATCTCATCTTATGAGATGCCAAGCACCTTGGCTGTCATGGAAAAGACTAAAATTCCCTTTGTGATGGGATATAAATTAGGAAAAGATACTGTATTTATTTTTCCTAATGTGAAAGCAGAGAAGGTCGATAGTATACTTTACAGGAAAGTGCAAATGACAGCAGGCTTCCTTTTCATGTTAGTCCTAAAATGTCTGTGGTATGCAAAAGTTTGGTTTATCTTAGATCAAATGTGATTTGAAACTCTTTTATTTTTGTTAAAATGCTGGAGGAAAACCATTCTGCTCTTGCAGCTCTGTATTTTGCTTTAAAAAACAGTCCCCTCATGAAGCTGAAAAGATATTCTTTTTGATGTTTAAAGGTGTATTTTGTGATTTCTAAGCTTTTAAACTAATAATTTTCCTAAGTTACACAAAGGAACTCTGGTTAAAAATAAGGAAAGAAACAGCGTAAAAATAGGTAAGACTCTATTCCTGAGTGCAGACATTCACAAATGAGAGTCTTTTCAGCTAGTAAAGATGCAGCTATTGAATGTTATCAAGATGAGATTACTGTAGAAAAAGAAGTAGCTCAAAATCTGTAATTGCATTTTAAAATCTCAAAATAGTGAGAGAGCAGATTGATTGCTATGTTTGAAGGTAAGTATAGAGAAAAACTGATTTTTTTTTCATGTTATACAAATGTTAAAGAAAATAAGGACCTCAAGGACACATTTCAGAGACTGACTGGAAACTTGGTAACAATGGAATTCTAAAACAAAGTATTCTCTTTTTCATCTAGTTGTTGGCACTGCCTACTGATCTTCAACTGCCTTTTCTCTCTGTCTCTAAGATGTCGACAGTATCAGCTACACGATACAATTGCTTTTTTTTTTCCTGTTTATGTCAGGCCTCAAACTTTATGCTCATTTTCTGGGTTAGGATATGATCAGCTAAATCTACCCATTCTCTCCAGATTCATAGCAACAAATGTTTTTTTCTGTCTTAGTGGTGGGGAGCAAGAGGGGATTCCGGAGGGGGGAGAGTGGAAAGAGATGCTCAGTTCTTAAAGTGATCTTATATCATTGTTCAACAGAGATAAGTTTTCAATACACTGTAGAAAGGAAAAGGAACATTTGTGTGATAGAAGAGATATTGGTATGGTGAGACAGTGAGGTAACTGCTGGAAAATCTGCCTGAAGGGCTTTTTGTGCTTCAAAGTCACCCAGAACTGGAGAGACATTTGAAGTGTCACAGCATGTGACAAATTAGCCTCTGAGAAACCTGAGTTTATTTTTTTTTTGTTTTGTTTTGTTTGTTGTGTGTTTTGTGGGGTTTCTTAATTTTTTATAGTGAGTGGGTTTGTTTTTTTTTTTTTTTCTTTTTTTGATTTAACATAGGAACCAAGAGAATTTGCCTTTGCTGTTTAGAGGGAGTGGAGGAAATGTCCTGGAGAAGAACTGAATGTTTAAGCAGATTTGAGTTTGTCCAAGGTTGGAGGTATAAATGTCATCTTATTTCACACAACATGTTGTGACATGATAAATTTAAATATGTAGTTTTATGGCCCAAAACTACTGGCAGTTTATGTAATATCAGTAAAGTCACAACTTGGACAAAAAAAATAATAAGAATGTAAAAATCTTCTTGAAAATCAGCTGCTCAGCTCTTTTTGAGGCATCTAGGCAGGCAGCTACTTCAAAACAGATAGCTTCCAGTGTCTTAGTAGATACGTATCTTAGATGCACCAAATGTGTCCACCCAGATAACTCATAAATAAACAAATCGTTATGTCTATCTGTGGTATGACTGACATATTTAATTTGCACCAGACAATATATTTTGTTAGAAGTTTCAATATATCAGGAAATGCCTTGTCACAGTTGGACATATTTCTCTCCCTTAACTTATACTTCCAGTGTAATTTCTCTTAAGGTAATGATAACTTCTACTTCTTCAAACTGCAAGCTGCTGAAAGTCAGCAGCCACTCTATTGTAAGTAGGTAGTTCTTCCATTTGTGACCTGCGCAGCTACTGTTCTTTGTTTATATGCCATTTTATTACACTGCAGGTAAAAAAAAATAGTTTTAGAGGAGGAATTGTCCTTGCTGTTTAAGGGGGTGCAGTGGCAGACAGTATACTTTAAGAAGTATTTGCCTCTTGTCCTTATTTTATTGGAAAAACTTTCAGAAAGTTTAAATGATCTTTATAAGACCAGTGATAAATATTGCCACAGTAAACAGTGAGCCTGGAAATAGCTTCCCCACAACCCACCCTTTGTATCTAAAGGTTTGCTGTTGTCAGATGTGCTGCATTAGTCCTGATATAGTTAATAGCACTGTGGACACCATTATTTAATGTAGAATTAGTAACTTATTGTTAACACTTCCAATTAAGAAATGGTCTGCCTCTGTGCTGATGTAAGTAGTTACTGATCACTGTTGTCATTCTAAGCCTTATTGTACTATTTAGGAGCACCCTTCTGGTGCATCTGACTATTCTTTGACAAATAAAGATCAAAACTGTGATCTAATATGGTGACAATAGCCTTCATGTGATAGTCAGTAATGATCCTCACTCAGCATCATGCATGAAAGACGACTTTGGTTGTCATAGTGATATCGACATTATTTGTCTCTAAAAGCTGACACTTTTTTTCCTCAAGCTCTTTAAATGTTTGATTGAAAGACTCCAACAGCTATCTGATATTGATCAGTGAATGACTGAATGCCCACTGCCAACAGCAGCACTGTGTCATTCACTAAAATGCGCTTTAATGCCCAGACTCAAGCACTTTTATTTTTCCTCAACCTAACTTTTTTTTTTAAAAAAAAAATAAAAAATAAGGATGGCTTCAGTAACTCAGCAGAACAATGACGCTACAGCTTTCTTGTTCTGAGAGTACTAATGGAGACTGACCACTCAGGTCATCGTACAGTGATTGGAATAAATCTTCAAATAGAAGAAAATGATGTTTCTTTGTCATATGCCACACAGTGTGCTGTTTTTCTTTTATTGCATTTTCTTTTTTTTTTTCTTACCCTCTCCCTGCTGCCTACTCATATTTCTTGTAGTCATGGTTTGGGTTGGAAAGGACTTCAAGATCATCTAATTTCAACCACCCTGCCATGAGCAGGAATGCCTCCGTCTAGACCAGGTGCTGAAAGCTCTATACAATCTGGCCTTGAACACTCTCAGGGATGGGGCATCCACATCTTCCTTGAGCAATCTGTTCCAGTGCCTCACCACCATCACAGTAAAGAACTTCTTTATATCTAACCGGAACTTCCCCATTTTAAGTTTTAACCCATTACCCACTGTCCTATCACTACAGTCTCTAATGAAGAGTCCCTCTGGCTCCCTTCAGATCTTGGAAGGCTGCTATGAGGTCTCCACACAATCTTTTCTTCTCCAGATTGAACAGCTCAATCTTCTTAGTGCATTTTTTATGGGAGGTGCTCCAGAGCCCCTAATCATGCTCATGACGTTCCTCAGGACTTACTGCACCTGTTCCAGCTATTGACATTATTGGAAAAGGTATTTAACTTTTTTCGGAGTCCTTTGCCCTGCCCTCATCAAGATATTTAATTCATACTTGGGTTTCTTCTCTCCCACAGATGTCTCTATTCCATGCCCACCAGGACTCTAATTAATCTGTTAAGAAACTCAGTTGAGATGCCAGTAAGTGAAAAGACAGGATCTGTTCTGTATCTTTTCATCAGGAATACAAAAGGACTGTTGCTTTGATGGGCTGAAATCATACCTTCCCTTAAAGATATCCATATGTTTCTGTATGATTCTTCAGCAGCTCTTTCTGAGGATGATGACATTAATCAGCTATATGATGTTAGGATTTCCCGCTACATGGAATTTCTTCTTTCTCATACATTTCAAAGCAAAACTGTTGTTTTTCTCCAGGGTTTATTCCAGTGCCTTGGATTTGCTGGTGTCTGCCAACTGCTTGTTCACGTCTGATTAATATAGCAAAGATGTATCATTCATATAAAATGTTTTTTTTTTGATGTCACAAAGTAGTAGAGAAAGGAAATATGCCCAGCTGAGGAAAAATATTATCTGAACTCTTTGGCCTAATGCTTAGAAGAAGACCCCCACACTTTTTCTTTGAGGATATAACTGCACTTGACCACAATAATTGCTATTCCTTTACCAATGAAAGACTTTGTGCACCCCTCCCCATATCTGTTTCTTCACAAGCGGCTGAGATTCATGTGTGTGATTATGAGGTGGTTTGTTTTGTTTTGTTTTTTCGATCTTGTGCTCATTCTGGCTTTCTGCAAACATATCAAACTTGTGTCTGTGTCTGGCCTTCTGGTATGTGCTACAATGTGCTGAGAGCTGGTAAGCAGTAAGAAGCAGCTGTTTCTCAGTCAGCATCCCATTTCTAATTGACTGTGTGTTTTTCTGGTTCAGAGAATGCTTGCTCAGTGTGAAGTGCCAGTTCAGCTGGAAGCCCTGGTTCTCCTTCTACTCTGCTCCTTTGCAAATGCTCTGGTTCCTCGTTAACAGAGAGAAGCAGTACAGAATACTAAGATGATTGGGGGATCTTGATGGGTAGTTCGGCTCTCTGTGTGGTTGTCTCTGTCTGTTTCTGTGCATTACTGACTTTTATAGTGTTAGTGCTCTGCTACCTGCATAATTCCTGATTCATCCTAGTTCTGTGTTTTTCATATAAAAAATAGTTTTATTTCAACAACCAAATAGTATATTTAGGGAGCGTTTCTATATCATAGAAATTACACATAAGCAAAGATTCTCAACAGCTATCAACAACACAATGCCTGGTAAAGTTTGTGCATAAGCTCATATGACTGTGCAAGCCCATGTTTGCCTAAATAGGCCTCTGGCAAGACTTCGGAAATGTTATAGCTGATTTCATCAGTGTTTAAAGCTAGAGCATCAATGGAATTAGTTCTTGGTGACTTTTATTCACTACTTCTGAAGTACATACTAGGCTCATTGATAGCGGTGTTTGAAAGAATAATATCCCAGAGATAAAACATAAGAAATAATAGGGAAAAAAGGCAGCAGTGTGCCTGGAGTGACTAGTAATTAGATGCACTGAATCTGTGTATCTTTCAACTGAATTAGTCTGAGCTTTTTCAGCTACTGTCATAAGAAAAAAGAAGAACCAAATAAGCAAAAATAATACATTTTAAAATAAGATACTGTTCTTTCAGAGAACTGTTACAGAACACCATTACAAGTAGCAAGATGAATCTTAAAGATGGTCTTGACTGACAGCTTTTATTTTTTTTGTCTTTTTTTTTTTCTTTTTTTTCCTAGGACTTTGCAAACCAAAGGAAATGTGCAGGTATTTTCTTGAGTCTTTTCTGTTAGGTCTTGCAGTTGGGGCTTTATTTTTTGTTTGCTTATTTGGTTTCCCCCAGAAATTTTATTTATAATATATGACACAAGGGAGTTCATGCTGGTCTCTGGCCTTCAAGTGCTACTGCAATAATAATCTTTAATAAAAGAGGTCTGTGTGGGCTCTTTCTCTATCCCTAGCCAAATCTTTTTTGTGAGTTCATTCTTCCTCTTTTCTGTAACTCAGTAAAGTTTCAGAATCTGCCTCTTGGCCACTTGCATATGAACAAAATAAGCCCTGTCCCCTCACTTAAATGTTATAAGGAGCCTGCGGGGTTCCATGGACAGACCTTCTACCATCTGGCATTTCTGATATTTAATAAGTCTGTGGATACTTTCCTTGTGTTCCCCTTTCCACTTTCTTCCCCACCCCCCCTAAAAAATAGAATAAAATAACTGACTTTGAACCTTCTGTTGATCTATGCTTCTTAAATTTACATGTCTGGAGTCTTACATATTTGCAATATGATTTACCTAATTATGGAATATAAGATTTCTAAGACATCTTGAAAGGATTTCACAATTTAAACATAATTACTCCCAACTTAATAATCAGTAATATTAAGTAAGCAGTCCTCAAGGTTATCTGAGTGTCTTTATAAATTTTCGTAAAGCATGTGACTTCAAAGTACAAAAGCTGCATTTATTTCAGACACAGAGACCATAATGTCTACAGAATTCACTTATCTAACCTAACTATGGTGGTACCCACTGTGTTTTTGGGGTATGCCCTTTACAGCAATCTCATGGGGCATGGAAGCACAGCCATTTCTGATGAAAAGGGGAGGGAGGTATCTAAAACAACCCCAGGTTTAACTGCACTAAAATTGTCAGGTGAAGCAGGTAAGGACAGAAAAATGCTGGCATAGATGGGAGCATGATAAAATTCAATATTCTTATTCAGATGTAACCTAGACATAAAAGTTTCTGACCTGATTTTTTTATTAAGGCTCATAACTAAATATGTTACCTCAGCAGCCATGGCAAACCTGCTCTGATTTTGTCAAGTAGCCCGATATAGATACTGATCTAAGTATTTGAGAAAAGGTCTAGATTGGAAGTCTGATTGGGCAAGTTGGTACTCAGGAGCAGCATTTCTGCGACTCAAACTAGTGATGTCAGCCATAGGTGATAAGTGTTTCTATATGATCAGAATATGTTTTCCTTGTTAAAAACCATCTTTTTTACTATTAGTGTTATTGCTAATCTGATATTAACAACATCTGGTTGTGATAACTTCTCAGCAAAGACAGAATCAAGAAACCAGGGCTTCCTAGAGCATACTTGAACAAAAAAATGACTTGACATCATTCACATGGCATTCTTGATTTGGATTTGTCTTGCATAAATTCGTCACGTTCCTAAATGTCGTACTGAAAAGATCACAGAAGAAATACTGTAATTTATTTTTCTTCTGATTTCCACTCAGTGATTTTCAGAACTATAAAAACATTATTGTGTGTGTTCTGTGGCTGTGTTTGAGCACTGAAGAATTGAATACCAATTCGGCTCAGGGATGGGGTTAATATTGTGTTATTCTAACTCTGCTATGAAAAAAAATGCTTACTTTCTGGAAGACTAAATGCATGGTTTATTATAAATCTGTTTGTTTGTGCTTTTTTTACTCCAGAAGTAAAATGTGCTTTGAAACTGATCCTTTATGAGCCTGTTTTGGTTTTAATTACATGGCATTATTCCGAAAGTACACCTTTTCCCTGAACATGCCAACATGAAGCTTTTTTTAATAATAGTAATATTAAAGTTTGGAAGTAAATCTGATATATTGCCTATCTAGTTTAAATCTTATTTATTTCTGAAGTTGATTCCTTCTTAGTTGAAGTGAACAGCAACAACAACAAAAATTTTTCCAGATATCACCATGGGTAATCACATTGGTAAATATTTAAAACTAAGATATGAGTAATGACTCAATCAGAATGACAAGATGTGGTAAATTCAGTTAAAACAATTCACTTAAAACATGCTCCTTGCAAAAAGTAATGAATGTCCATATTATTAGCTAATAAAAATGTCATCATAAAATCTAGCTCTTTAGGGGAAACAATTAAAATTTAATCTAATAAACACCTCAGTGTGTTTGTTTATATTGCTAAGTAACTTAATTTAGCTGACCACATAATAATACTGCAGATCAGAATTGTGATTTCTACGTAATTAGAGTAGCACACAGCACTTGTTCATTCCATCAGATAGCTGAAATAATTTCAAACATTTTAGTCTTTGAGAAGTAAACTTGTACTTCTAGGTGTAAAAGCAAAGATGACTTACAGTAAATGTTTTCAACATAAAAGCTGTCTCTTGCAGATATCTATATTCAGTAGAAATTTTCAAAAATAATAAAAAAGAACATTTCCTGACTATCAAGAAAAATTACTATCACTCACCTACTACCCTTCTAAGAGGAATTTTTTTTTCTTTTGATTTTGTCCTATTTTTGTTGACCTCTTAAATTATTTGCATTAAGGTCTTCCTTCAACATAAGGTTATTCTACAGAATCATCTTGGGATAGCTAAATGTGTCAGATAACCTTTTTTTTTTTTGTTTTCCTTTGGTGTGCTGTTGTTCATTGGCACATTAGTGTATGTTTTATGGATATTTCAGAGGTTCCAGTTCCTGTTTTAGCTGTCATCATGCCATCAATTTAACAGAAAAGATTAATTAAAGTAATTATCTTGTCTCCTGTATGCACCACATGTGACTCTTAAGTCAATATGCATAGCTAATAGGAAAATATACCTATTGAATCAAAAGTACTCTGTTTTACTTGGTAATACTGAGGAACTGCACGTACAACTTGCAGGCTACAGTCTGTCAGTCATTCCAATTCTGGAAATCAGTGGTTTGGCAAGTGTTTAAAAGCCATAGCTAGAAAAAAAGTCTGGGGGGAAATGGGATAACCATCATAAAGCTCAGGTGAAAATCTGTAGTATGAACCGCCCGGATAAGTCTTTAATGATACAGAGATGATGGATTAAGCTTGTCTGCAGATCTTGCACCCTACCTAATTGCAGAAGACACCAAGCAGTGGTTCCGCTAACTGGTCTGGGCTTCAAAACCATGTTTCTATGCAAGTACTGTTATGCATTCTTAAATGACTAGCCTAATATTACATTGTAAGCTATCAGTTCACTACTTTGCAAGATAGCTGAGATGATGAATGGATTTGGAATCTTACAGCTTTTGTCAAATAACAGCTGATATAGGGCAGACAAACACATAGGTAACTGAACTTCAACCCTGGTTAATAGATAATTATCACAATGAGTTCTAATTTGCATCTGTAAATATAACTATCGTGACTGAATTCTCATACTTATTTTCCTAAAATCCTACATTTAAAAACCTATTACCAGGCCACCCAGAAATAAAGGTTCAACCTAAATCATACCAATGACTCATTTCCAGTCTGGCACAGTAGTTCTGGAAATACATATGTGTATGTTTTTTAATTAATGTAGGCTGAACTAGGAATGAAATCTGTTCAGATTTTTATAGTAGTCTGTAAAACTGAACTTGGTACAAGTATATACCATTTATAGGCTTATCAATAGTTTACAAACCTGTTTGCTAAATTGAAACTGGAAAATTGAGCACATGCTGAAATGACCTGTCTAATTATTCAAGTCCTATGTGTAAATACCTATTGGTGAGGGAGGACTATAATTTTTCTCGACAATGAAGGCATAGGGTGTCACCAGCTCTAGCTTTACTGGGAAGGTAGGAGTCAATGTGACAGCAATTCAAAACTAATTTTTGGATGGAATTCCTATGAGTTATTTATTGTTTTGCTACATTGCAATTGGATTGGATTTTTAAATAGTGTGTTAAATTACATTGGTACTGAGAATACACTATTGACCTTTTGAAATGAGATACTTTAATTATCCAGAAGTTGAATAGCTGTATAGAAACAACCCCAGTGACTTGCTACTCCCCCTACCCCCCTCCAGTTTAAGTAAATCTGAACTCTTACAAGATTCACAACCTAGGTGTTCATTTCTGTATGACTCCTGACACAGAGAGTATGTATCATTTCAGTAAAGACTTGAGCTGCCCAAAAGGCTGTTTGCAAAGATCCGTTGATATGTATGAATGCTGTATACAGCAGAGGTGTAGAAATGGCTGTTTAAGAAGACAAGCTTTTGACTGCATGAACTACATGAAGTGCACATCTGGGCAACTACAAACAGAAACAGTGAGAAATATGTTTTTAGGAAATGCTCTTAACATAAACTGGCAAAGTTTTCCTATTCTCTCCCCTCCAAACTACCAGTTTTCTTCATATAGACACAATTCCCTAATGAATATGTAAATGTCACACTTTATAATCCATGTTGGTCTTGGGCACTCTTTGGATTTCTTCGGATTATGTTAGGGGCCTAACACTCAGATTTCTTTAGGTATTGGGCTGTATCATAATAACTCAAGGTATTTTCCTCTGAGACACAGACTGCTCATTTTAGACACTGCTAGAGCATAGCTTAGGCTTACTAGCCTTACTAGT
Source organism: Forpus xanthops (assembly GCA_032466535.1). Lineage (NCBI taxonomy): Eukaryota > Metazoa > Chordata > Aves > Psittaciformes > Psittacidae > Forpus > Forpus xanthops. Next base: position 35,702 of record JASSUY010012207.1, read on the forward strand.
TTTGGATGGGATGATTTCTTTGTACTATGGTTACTCTACAGTGATTATTGCCTTTCTATTGGAAGTTTTGCCACTTGTGGAGAAAGGATAGCTCAATGTAGGAAGCATAATGGCAGCTCTGGTTATGACTGCTGATACATTATGCCAAGAACTAGAAAAGTTTGAAACCTTTTATCCACTAATTCTTGATAACAAAGTAAATTCAAGCAACAAGTAGCTACCTTCTAGGAAATCATGGTACAATCATGCCCTGAGAAGAAGAGTTTCATTGGTCCTTTGTGCATGAGGACTGTCAATTTATTTCCTTATATTTTTTCCCTTCTGCTGTTTCTGTGCTTCCTACTACCTTTGATTACTCCATTTTGGTTACTAATTGAAGAAGTGAAAGCAGGGTGTGAAATAAGTTTTGCTGGCATGTAAAGACTTTGATATAAGAATAAAGTAATTGTCATTTCTTGTTCAGCATTTGAACAACAGCCAGACTTATGCTGGGCAGGATGGGATAAAAAGCCTGTAGCTCTCCTGTTGGCAATGCCAGGTGCAGCCTGTGCACCTAGTCCATGCAGCAGAGGAGGATTTCTGCAGAATGCTGCCTTCTGCTCTCAGCAAGTAAGACAGCACTGACACATCTCCTGAACTCACAATGGGGCCAAGCCAAAAGAGACATTGAGCTTTTACATGCCATAGGCCAGCTGAGAAATAACATGTTTATTCTGTTATTTTATTCTGGCAGATAAAGCATTTCTAAGGGTGCTTATAAGACAGTCTGCAGTGGGGCTATTACTACCCTATTCATCCACAGGGGTTTTGTAGGCTTTTTCATCAGAAAACAGTGAAGGTAGTGTTGCATGCAGGGGTGTGTGTGCAATATTGGTGTCTGTTACTTTGTGGCATTCCTACTGGTTTTATTTATTTTCCTTTTACCTACAGGGGAAACTACACCAGTGTATATAAGGCTGAAGGCAGATTTAGTTACAGTTGAGGGTTTCACTCATGTTCAGATCTGTCTTGTCAAAAATCCTGTCAAAATATAGATGTGTGTGCGTGTCCACAAAAGTGTGTGCATGCAATTAGGGAATAGTTTACAAAACACCCTAAAAATATGGATTTATGAAAGAGAATACTTTGAGGTGTTATAGAGCCTTGAGTGTTGTATTACTCACAGTAAACTGCATTACTCAGAGTAAACTGATATTAGTGATCAAATTATCTCAGTTACAGAGTTTAGTTCACCCTAAACCTTTAGACTCTGCATGCAATACTCAACTGTGTGTGCAAGTTCATTATGGACAAGCTGCAGCAACTGTAAGATATTGTAAAGCAAGCATTTTCAGGTTCACATATTAGCTGTTTTTCATGCACAGTTATTTCTCAAAGACAATGCTGATGAGAAGCACTTGCTGTTTGCTCCTACTGTATCACATTCTATAATGATAAATGTGTTTTGAACAAAACAATATTTGGTCCATAAAAGGAAATTACTCATGTGTAAATGGTAGTGGAAGCCCTGCCAAGGGAATAATGAGACTGTAGGAGTGTACTCATTTGTATTCAAGCAAGGGAAAATGCTGAAGACAATAGTGTCAGCTTAATTTTCTTCCCTAGTCTAAACCTTGAATAGTGGTGTAAGCTTTGTAGCTCATAGAGAATGTACACAGATTAATTCCATAGGAGTTTCATATATTGCTTTGAGGCAATACATTTCTTGAATAAATTCAATTCCTGTAGCATAAGGCTCATCAGTAGTTATATTTTCATTTTGTATATTCATCCCAACAGGTGAATTGCCAAGATGATCAATAAGAAAACTCTTTATATGGGTAATAATGTTGATGGTGGTCTGTAAACAGACAAACTGCTCTCATGAGTCTAGGAGTTAAAAATGCATGCAGATGAGGATGGAATTCCCATCCTTATGTGAGTGCTATTTTCATGGAGTCCAGTTTTTAATGTCCCTCTATGCCTTACCAACTTTTCAGATTAAGCTTTGGGTTGTTCGGGCTTTTTTTAGCTGTTCTTATGTGGTTTAAAGAAAAGTCTGTTGTTCTGCTCTGTGGGAGAGGGGGAAGAAGCTCATGTCTGTTCTTTTATATGTGCAATGACATGCACAGCATTCTGCAGATTAACTTGGCAACAAAAGCATCCGGATATCAAAACTTTTGTAGAATGAATTGCTTATTTGGTAGCTACCTCTTTATTCTAAGCAAATATATGTCTCCAGGAGATGTTGAATAATTGAGTGTGGATTTTGGGGGAATGAGGAAGAAGGGGTAGTTTTTTGCTTTGAGAGGGGGAGGAGGAATTTAACACAGCACAGTTACTTCCTCTCAATATTTTCCAGAGATGTTTTCAGATACTTCAGATGTTTTACTTTTATTTTTTTTCCCCTTTTTTCTTCTTTCCTTATGTCTTCTTCACTTAGTCATCATTGAACTTGCAAAGACTGCTAAGCATATTAAGTTCATCACTTCCAAGCCTTGGGATCAAATAATAAACATTTTTGCAAAGCTCAGAAAATTATAATATGCAGATGTTTAGTTTTCAAATAAAAATGTTATAGCCATATATATCAAGCACCCAGCTTGGAGTATGCTTGGGGTTTTGCTTGATTTTTGCTTTCTGTTTGGGGACAGTTTCCTCCTTTTGCATGAGGAGGACAGCTAAAGCACAAACTCTATTTCAAATGTCTAAAACAGTTTTGATATCTTGGTTAGTCTCCTGACAAATGACACTGCAGTCTGGATCAAAGTTCTAAAGAAAAAACTCCTCAAGTCTAATGGCAAAGCTCAATTGTACCTTATGCTGGCTGCCATGAAAACTTTCTAGTGATAGGATGTCAGTGACAGTGAAGCAGAGTGAATAAAATAGCATGACTTGGCTAGAAGGGAAGTCCCAGGCTCAGGTGGTAAGTGCTCAGAACAGCCAAGTGCTTGGTTATAAGCTTACGTGATTAGTTTCAGATTAGCAAATCAAGTAGTAGGTACTACAACTGAAGGTATGAAATCTTAGTATCCTGAGACCATGGTTGTGGAGTTGTCACTTTGTGTTTAAGAACCATTTCAGGATGCTGAGTGGGTGGCATATAACACTCTTCAGTGGGAAGTAAGTTGCACTTTTTAATTTAACCATTTATCAGTCTGTCTCTTTTTTCTTGAACAGAAGTTTCCTGTAAGTAGTCTGTGAAAAACAGGTATGTTTGTGAATATTTAACAGTGGATAATGGAGAAGAGTATTTTATCCCACAACGGTCTTCATAATTTTTTCTTCTCATTATACAACGTGAAAATCATACTATCAAGATTTTTAGATGCTACCACTGTATTAAGGATCATATCAGTAAGTTTTGTACATTTAGATGCTTCCATCATATTAAGGACCATATCAGTAAGTTCTGCCTAGTGTGCACTCAAATTAGTTTTTAAAAAGTGTTAGGTATTCCAGTAGTTTTGGATCTGAGCACTGTGACTGTATTTGATCTTTGGTGATAAACATGACAACCTTTTCCTTTTAGCTAGTGAAATTGTTAATTCAGGAAATATTTACTAATGAAAGAGTAGTCACATGGGAGAGGAAAGATCATAATCCACCAAAAGTACACCACAACTGCTACCAAGTAGCTGGAAGTCTCATCTTCTATAGTGAATTCCATCATATTACTTGAGGTTTGCTTTGACTTGCTTACAATTTGCATTAGTGATGGTTGTGGTAATTTTACCACACAATTATTTAAAATATTTCTGGTTTAATTAAAACTTTTTTATAGTAGAACAAATTCAGAAATTATTTTAAAGGTTAATGATACACAGAAATGATTTAGGAGAAAAATAGTATATTGGTGAAGTAAAGGCAAATAAAAATGTGCTCATTTTTATTCATACAAAAATGGAAACACATTCTACTTGTATGAGGTTGTTCTCCCTTCTATTTAATATAGTTTTTTACTGTTTTCTGCTTTGTCAAAACAAACCTAACAGACTAAAATTTAAACCAATTTGCATGAACATGACATATATCCTCCTTTCCAATTTACATACTGAAGTAAAAAGGGCAGACTTCAAATTGTGTTTATATAGAATCATAGATTCATAGAATAGTTAGAGTTGGACAGGACTTTAAGATCATCTAGTTCCAACCCCCCTGCCAGAGGCAGGGACACCTCGTGTTACAGTATGTCACCCAAGGCTCTGTCCAAACCGGCCTTGAACACCGCCAGCAATTCAGTTTCCCTCAGCAACCCATTCCAGTGCCTCACCACCCTCACAGTAAAGAACTTCCTTCTTATATCCAGTCTAAACTTCCCCTGTTTAAGTTTGAACCCATTTCCCCTTGTCCTATCATTACAGTCCCTCATGAAGAGTCCATCCCCAGAATTCCTATAGGCCTCATTCAGATATTGGAAGGCTTCTATGAGGTCTCCATGCAGCCTTCTCTACTCCAGGCTGAATAGCCCTAACTTCCTCATCCTGCCTTCATACGGGAGGTGCTGCAGCCCCTGATCATCCTTGTGGCCCTCCTTTGGACTTGTTCCAACAGTTCCATGTCCTTTTTTTGTTGAAGACACCAGAACTGCACATAATACTCCAAGTGTAGAGGGGCAGGATCACCTCCCTCAACCTACTGGCTAACTCCTTTTGATGTAGCCCAGGATACAGTTGACTTTCAGGGCTGCAAGGACACACTGCCAGCTCATGTTAAGTTTCTCATTAACCAGCACCCCCAAATCCTTCTCCTCAGGGCTGCTCTGAATCTCAGCTCTGCCCAACCTGTAGCTGTGCCTGGGATTGCTCCAAACCAAGTGGAGAAACTTGCACTTGGCTTGGTTAAACTTCATGAGGTTGGCATCAGCCCACCTTACAAGCTTGTCAAGGTACCTCTGCATGGCATTCCTTCCCTCCAGCATACCAACTGAACCACACAGCTTGGTGTCATCAGCAAATTTGTTGAGAGCACACTCAATCCCACTGTCCCTGTCATCAACAAAGATGTTGAACAAGACCTGCCCCAACACTGATCCCTGAAGGACACTATTCATTACTAGTCTGAGCAGCTGGACATTGAGCCATTGAGTACTACACTTTGTGTGTGGCCATCCAGACAGTTCTTTATCCACCGAGTGGTCCACCTATCAAATTGATGTCTCTCCAACTTAGAGACAAGGATGTCATGTGAGAGAGCATCAAACGCTTTGCACAAGTCCAGGTAGATGACATCAACCGCTGTACCCCTGTCCATCAGTTCTGTAGCCCCATCATAGAAGGCCACCATATTGGTCAGGCAGGTTTTTCCCTTAGTGAAACCATTCTGGCTGTCACCAACCACCTTGTTATTTTTCATGTGCCTCAGCATGCCTTCCAGGACAATTCAGTCCAAGATTTTGCTAGGTACAGAGGTGAGGCTGACTGGTCTGTAGTTCCCCAGCTCATCCATTTTCCCCTTCTTGAAAATGAGGGTTACATTTCCCTTTTTCCAGTCATCAGAGCTTCACCTATCTGCCATGATTTTTCAGCTATGATGGTCAGTGGCTTAGAAACTTCATCTGCCAGCTCTTTCAGGAACCATGGATAGATTTCATCAGGTCCCATGGACTTGTATACATTCAGGTTCTTAAGATGGTCTCAAACCAGATCCTCTTCTACAGTGAGCCCAGGGCCTTCATTCTCACTGTCCCTGCATCTGCCTTCCAAGGCTCGGGTGGTGTGTTCAGAGCATTTGCTGGTGAAGACTTGGATAAAGAAGTCATTAAGAAGCTCAGCCTTCTCCAAATCCAGGGTAGCCAGTTCTCCTGATAGCTTCTGAAGAGGGTCCACATTGTCCCTAGCCTGTCTTCTATTTGCAATGTACCTATAGAATCCTTTTCTGTTATCCTTATCACCCCTAGCCAATTTAAATTCTAAGTGGGCATTAGCTTTCCTAACCTGGTCCCTAGCTTCCCAGGTAACATCTCGGTATTCTTCCGAGGCCACCTGTCCTTGCTTCCCGGTTTTATAAGCCTCTTTTTTCCTTTGAATTTTCCTCAGCAGGTCCTCATCCATCCAAGGAGGTCTCCTGGCCTTCCTACAGCACTTCCTTCTAGTATGGATGTATCACTCCTGAGCTTGTAGCAGGAGATCCTTGAATATCAACCCACAGTCTTGGCCCCCCCTACTCTCTAGGGCAATATCCCATGGAATCTTACTGAGCAAGTTCCTGAAGAGGGCTAAGTCTGCTCTCTTGAAGTCCAGGGCAGTGAGCCTGGTGCATGCTCTTTGTGGGGTTTTATAACCTTTCTAAGTCACATGCCAAGGTAACCAAAAGGTTTTCTTTTGCCAGCTGTATGCTATGAATTTCTTAACAGAAAGGTCCTGTATTGAAGCTAGAATAAATTTTTAAAATATTGAAAAAAAATCATCTAAACTGTAAGACTTGGCCAAAAAGACTAAGAAAAAGCATTTTTTGACACATAGTTATTCAAAACACATAAACAGTTGTAAATGATGTGAAGAAGTACTCCATGCATTAGCCAAATTACTCATTCGTTTCATTGTAAACTAAAAATCTGTAAACCTATAAATAGATCACCAAGCCTCAAGCCATAAATGTACCATCATTACTTGCATCTTGTTCTCCACTGGTGCTACTTTTGTTTTATTTTAATGAAACTGTATTTGGCTGGCAATGCAAAATAACAGGTGCATGTCTATCATTATTGTAATAATTCTTTTTCATAATTATTTTTCCTTGCAGTGCTCTTAGCGGGTCACTTAGGTTGTAAAACTAGTTCTTCTGCCAGAATATTGCAATTAAAGTGCACCCTGTTACCAAATGCTTTCCACTGTAGCACTTGAATATAGACCAGTTTGCTTAAGAGTTTACACTCATAAATGAAAAGGAATTCCCTATGGCAGCATTATCTCCTCTTTATATGTACTGTTATGTTTTGGAAACACTAGCCTGAGCCAATTTGTACCAAATGTTTTTTTATGGCAGATGGGAAACATTAAAAATGTGGTATAAATCAGAGGTAAACTTAGCTCTGCATGAACTCTATTTGCCTTGGTGTGTTCATATTATAATGACTTGGAGGGAAGGGGGAGAGAAGATAATGCTTCCACAGTAGGAGCTACTCGACTCACTAATACAATCTGAATTGTGTATCAACACATTAATGGTAAGGTCAAGAAATTAATGATGTTTAAAATCGTATTGTAAAATTTGCCTTAGCAACCTCATAAAAAGCAGTAACTAATGACATACCTTTGATTTGTGGCAATACTAACCTTGTTTCTTTAGCATCAAAGCTCTAGGTTCATAATTGTAGCTGGAACATTGTTTTGATTGTAATTTTTCCTGGCTATAATTTTCACACCTATTTTAATGGACAAAGGAGAACCTTTACACAGAGAAACAGCATCTATTCTTACAGTAGCTCCAGTGTTGTAGGTAGTCCTCAAAGCTTTCACTGGAGCTCTGCACATAAAGCTTCAATCCATGTAAATACCTTGGCATTGTTAAACCTGATAACACAGTTGCAATTTGCACAGCGTAAGAAAGAAAAACTTACAAAACTACTATTTTTATTTCTTAAGAATTTCAGTAACTGTTAGTCCAGTGAGTTTTTACAACTTTAATAATCTAAACTGGATAACATTCATGAAAAAGCCTCATGAACTATGTGTTTAAAATCACTGTATAAATAAAAATATACCCAGTACCTAGTACCTATCCCTTTATTCTGATGTTATCACTCTTTAAACAGTCTTTTCTAGGCAAAATCAGGGACCGGGAAGTTAAAATGAGCTCTTTGGTGTTCTCAGGTTTTCACTAGGAGGACAAGGAGGATGATTGCTGTCAAAGTGGCAGTAGAAATGTGATGGTGATATTATCTTCTTCCTGAATTTTGGGTCTCCCCAGACTTATTATTGCTTCTTCTCATCCCTGCCTGCCGCCTTCTCCCTGCTCCCAAGAGGGAGTGAAAGCTGCCTCCTAACCTCCCAGTATCCCCCCAGTCTGTTTGTCCCACAGGCACTGTCTGGGTCTGTCAGCCCCTTCCCTGGCAGCACTCTCAGAGCCGGGGCTCAACACCTACCCACAAGGTGCCTGGTAAACCTAGCTCAGCCCTCCTCAGGCTAAGGGCAGCCCAGATCAAAGTAACTAAAAGCCTGTAACCTCTTATTAGCAGCAGTAAAATCATATTTACTGGATTATATAGTTTGTTTTGGAAAAGTGGATAATTGAGGAGGTCTTGCTACTTATACGTTGATATATTAAATTTTTGTGTATGTGTATATATGTACACATGTATTTTGGGTAGTATGTAAATGGCAAGATGGAAAGAGGAAGTTTGAATACTGAATATGTATTCTGTCTTGTATAGAGGTAGTTGCAACTCTCTGAGGCCAAGCTGCCAAGCAAGTCTAGTTTCAGAGCTACACCTCTCTTACCCTTAAGGAAAGCAAACATTTTGCGTATTTAATACTTCCTTCTTGTATTTGTCCTCTTAGAGTTTAGCAGTACTCTTTAGCGCTTCTGATCTGTATTCTTGCTCTAATTTCTCTTTTGTGCTTTAAATCAGAAATCTCCCAATTAAGAGCAATTCAGAAACTGGAAGGATGCATGACCAGCTTTCCTTTAAAAATAAATAATAGCTTCCTACAAAATAACAGTATTTTTAAGGATTTTGGTAAAATCCTGTAATTTTTCTGTATTACAACGTCATTTGAACTTAGTGAGTTATTGGATTAATAAGGATTAAACAGTCTGGAAAGCAAAATTAATAGCTATTTATAAACAGATTTTAATTTACTCTTTTAAATTTATGTCAGCATCATTCCATCACACTTTACGCACAGATCTGCTAATGTAAGATTATTCTCATAAGGAGTTCTGTCCATAATAAAAAGTGCATTTATATATTGTATATAATCAGTATGATGCCTTAATTATTTCTCTCCTCTTTTTTTTTTTTTTTTTTCTGTTGCTGTTCCAATTCCACTTAATCTGTGGCAAAGCTAAGCCCAAGAGTATAATTAAATTCTTTTGAAACCTAATTAGTTCAGCTGTTGTGTCTCTTTCATTTCAGATAATTGCTACAAAATATGGTACATTTATCTGCACAAGGAAAGCACTTAAGTCAGGCAGAACCATAGAATCATAGAATCAGCTAGGTTGGAAAAGATCTTTAAGATCATCAAGCCCAAACATACCCCAGAACTGCCAAATCCACCACTAAATTATATCACTAAGGGCCTCATCTGCATGTTTTTTGAAAACTTTCACGTCAGTGATTCCACCACTGCCCTAGGCAGCCTGCTCTGATGCTACCTAATGTTCAGTCTAAACCTTCCCTGGTACAGCCTGAGGCCATTACCTCTTGTCCTATCATTTGTTATGTGGGAGAATAGAGCTTCCTTGCTTCATCCTCCTTTCAGGTAATTTTAGACAGTGAATCCACAGGCATATACCTGCATACAAATATGAACCTAGATAGGGTTTTCTGAATAGCTTATTAAAATACTTTGAATTTCACAGCAGCAGTGTCTTCAGGTAATCATCTTCCTTCCTATGTTACCCTTAAATCCAAAAGAAAGGTTCTGTTAGACTGCCTTTGTTGTGGTTTAAGCTCAGCTGGTAACTCAGAACCACGCAGCTGCCCGCTCACTCCCCACCTGACTTCTTCTTCCTCCTGCTCCCAGAAGGATGGGGAGGAGAATCAAAAGAATGCAACTCCCACAGGTTGAGATAACAACAGTTCGGTAACTAAGGTATAACACAAATCACTACTGCTACCACCAATAATAATAATGATAAGAGAAATAACAAAGGAAGAGAATACAACTGCTCACCACCTATTTACTGATACCCAGCCCTACTTGAGCAGTGATCTAACCCTTCTGGGTAACTGCCCCCAATATATGTACTGGGCCTGATGTGCTGTGGTATGGAATACTTTGGTTAGCTTGCAACAGGTGTCCTGTCTCTGCTTCCTCCCTGCTTCCCCTCTTCCTTGGCAGAGCATGAGACTCAGAAAGTCTTTGGTCGGAGTAAACATTACTTAGCAATAACTGAAAACATTGGTATTATCAGCACTGTTCCCAGGTTCAAAGCCAAAAACACAGCACAGCACCAGCTACTAAGAAAGTGAAAAATGACTGCTACTGCTGAACACATACCTTTCACATTATGCTCAGATCCCACTTTTTTCAGTGTACCATCACTCTTGTCTCATATATATATGTGTGTGTACATATATACATATATATATATATATAGAGAGAGAGAGAGAGAGAGAAATACACACCCACACAAAGAAAGAGATATCATTCCTTAGCGCATGAACCAACCTCTATAAAGCTGCTGAGTTCATCTGGTCCAGGATGTTGGGCTCCATATCTTGTAACAGTCTTTCAGAGCAGGAGAGACTGTGTAGCGTTTGATTG
>JASSUY010012209.1:2068-15340 GCA_032466535.1 Forpus xanthops
CTTACTTGGTGGTATTATGTCTAGCCCTAATCCTAGATTCTAATTCATAGTGAAAATCTGCTGTCAAGTATTAAACAATGCATAATTTGCTCCAACTTCACATTTTCTTCTCTCTTTCATCTTTCCCATATTTCCTTATTATTTGTCACAGAACAAAAGTTCTAGTTTGGGCACAATACGAACCATAGGTGAAGGAACAACACTGGACTGCAAAATGGCTCTGCAGGAATACGGAAACTTCAATTCTGTGGTAAGTTTCATTTACTTACAATGCAGTAAAAATGGTGAGACAGTATTAGTAAACACTTAATGACATATTTCTTGGGGTGTGCTCTCTGTATTAGGTTTTCAGTGCTTCTACATTAACTTAAAAAGTACTATTATTCTGAACATTTTTTTTTTTTAACTGGGAAAATGGTTTTCTAAATCTACTATTGAAAATTCTTTTAAAAAGCCTCTTCTTTCACCTACCTTTATTCTTAAGTTGTATGATCATCATGCAGTCTTGTAGAATGCTGTAACACCTCAATTCTGAAGTGTACTGAATAGAAAAACACCTCACTAGCAGATGTTCCCTTTGCCATTCTGACAAACAACAAATGGATTGTGTACACCATACTCTGACAAAGATTGTCAGTGAACATTATAAAGCTTCAAGGTTTTAGCTCCTGTAATCACTATGGAAAGAAGAACAGTCAAACCCATATTTTTTTAAAAAGTCAAAGTAACTTAATTTATAAAGATATATGTCAAGTTAAGGGTGTATTTAATAGTTTTAGAATAGGGAAAAGGCTAATGTATAACCGATTTTAAATAAGCTGCCCAAACTGTTACCATTTGAAACAAGGCAATGTACCTGTATCACAACTCTTAAAGAAAAGTTTCAATATTAGCCTGAATTTTCAATTAAAAAAAAAAAAAGAAAAAAAAAAATCCTTTAAGATTCCTGTCATTTTAACACTGAAAATTTTCTCTTTGGATGAATGATTCAAACAAAGTTTATTTAATCTGAATGAAAACCAAAGACCATTCTAGCAAAACCTAATGTAATTTCCTTGTACCTCAATCGTTTATTCAGTCTTTCACACACATTTTCCTTACCACAGGTACCTGATGCTCCACCAGCTTATGACAAAATTGCTGCAGATCACTCACCTCCACCTTATTCACCATGATAATAGGAGATCTTAGACTCTAAACATACCAATTTGATCTCTTCATGTTCCGTCTTAATTTCCTGCAAACGCTTAACTTTCTTAAGGCTAAAATAATGTAAAAAAATTCACATGCTTTCACTAGCAGTTGCTGCAATTTTTGCTTCTCAGTTTACAGAACTGGTTCTTGAAAAGCCTCAATAAATCTGAATGTGCTGCTGTTCTAAGTTTTTCATTTCCTGTCATCAGATAATACATTGTACTGAAGTCTGGGGATCTTGCATACTTCACAGGTCTATCAAGAATAAGTACCTACTATGGAGTATCAACCAGAATAGAAAGTGTTGGCACCCTTGTTTTCATCTTTCCCACTTATTATCTAAAGTATTTTCTAGACTGTAATGTACAAGACTCTGACATAAAATGGACAAAACCATTTGACTATATGTCCTGTGACAAAAAACAACCATTTTCCCTACTAGCAGTCCTTCCATTAACTGGCAAAAAGCGACTATGTTTTACAGCAGGTTTTTACCTCACATCACTTTTTTTATGTACTTGTAATGAAATAATTCCTCAGAAAATGCAATCCAGACAATCCAGTAATTTCTATTTAGAGTCCATGTTATTTTATACAGGTCACTGTGTATAGTAATGATGACATTTAGTTTCTTTCTGGCAGTCTTGTAGGAAAGTAAAAGAACTTGTCAGATGCAGAGCTTTATGTGTCATCTCTTTCTAATCTGATGAAACAAATACAAGAAAAAGTGTGAAGCCCATGTTCTTTGAAGAATATAGCAAACAGCAGGCTCCAAGGTATCAATCCTTTCAGGATGACAAAGTACTAGCAGTAACAGTAAACAAAGAATTGTGATACAAACAAATTAGGCTATCTACATTTGGCAGTTATCGTTTAGTTAGCCTGTTTTGTTATTGTTTATTTGATAGATTATATGCTGATCAACACATTTGTACTCAAGACCTCATATCTCACAGTAGGAGGTAGTTAAACTGAACATTTATTAAAATGAAAAGTAGTTACAGCACAAAAATATTTTCATAAACCCTTTAACTGCTGTTAGTAAAAAATCCAGTTCTTTGTTATCAAATAGGCAAACACAATCACTTTAAAACAAACAAAAAATAAATAAAAGGGAGACTTAGTTGCCTGACACAAACTCCAAATATGGTGATACATAATAAGACACAGGTTTTTGGAAATGTTCCTTTTTTAATAGAAATGTTTATATAGATTAGTAAAATTAGGTACTTGTTAGAGGGCAATAAATATCTAATTTCTGTGAAAGAGTATAATAAATATGTCTGGTTTTATGAATTTAGGTGCTATTTGTATTTAGAAATTTGTATTTAGAAATATGCATCGCTTCCAACATATACCTTTAAGGAAAAAATTCTGTGGGCTTCTTTAGTGACAAGAAGAAAAATACACAGGAAAATACACAAAATGCCAGCTTATAACTAGTCAGGTCCAGAGATGCAGAACAGAATGGCTGACTATTTCTTTGCAGATCTGGGAAGCTAAAGCTCAAGGCTAATGATCATTAGCAACTGTGTACTCCACAATTCTATCCTAGGGCAACATCATTTCAAGAAGACTGGGTGGTACGACAGTTGAATAGAGTTGACATACACATTCATGGCTGAGAAAAAGTATTTTCTATAAAGATTAACTACTATAAGGAAGTGAAGTGCTTAGAGTTCAAACAGTTTTACTTGATCCCACGCATTTTTCAGTTGTATCAGCATTAAGTATGTTACCAGCCATTTCAGGAGCTCATGAGAAAGTTAACACTGACCAAGTAGAAACATTTTTCCAGAACTACATAAGGCCAAATTGTTGGAATTGTTCAGCAGCCAGAGCTGGAACTGTTGAACTCTGACATTAATTTATAGACATGTAAAGGATAGGTAAGCTGTCTTGGAAACCATCTTTAGTTTTCAGTCTTCCCAGTTTTCCTATGAAAGCAGTATTCTTTATTTCTAGACACAGTTAGACAGTAGTCTCAGATTTTAATTAGTGCATAGAATAAGAGCAAGAAATAGAGCTTCATAGAAGTCTGTATTATATAGGTGGAAGCTTCATCAGTTATGCTAAACACTCTCACAGATCCCATTTTTCAAATCTGACTCTGTACTGAATGAGGGTACACTGGAGAGGCTGAGGGCTGATCTGTTAAAAAACACCAACAGAGGACAGGTCAGAATCTGAAAGCCAGAGACCTGTAATTGGCAAAATTGTGTGCTGCAAGAACAGGCCACGTTATGATTACTTTCAGTATTAATAACACTGCAATTCACTAAAGACAAGCTAAAACTTTCTAGGATTGCTGTCCCCCTAAGAAGAAACTTTGCAACTACCACACAAAGAGTTCTAAAATTTCCAGGAAAGACTGTCATATTTAGACAGTCATATGTCCCCAGAGTAACAAATGGTCACCAAAACTTCGATTTATTTCTTTGGTATGGTCATGTGCATACAGAAAGGGCATTAAAGTCAAAGATCTTATGTTCCTCCTTTTTTACCCACTTTCCAATCAGGCTGCTATAAGATGTCATGTAATACAATTACAATTCTCAACAAATATGGTATGTGTGCTTTATTTTCTTCCACCAATTGAGCAAATGCAGAACCTATGGGCAGTCTGAGTTCTCCCCTGGGATGCTGATGAAGTGAGGTGTCTGGTCATAGCTGGAGAATTAAGCACTGCTTGCCACTGGTCTGCATTAAATGACGTCTATCAGAGAAGTAATCATCAAAGTTTTTCTGTACAAGAGGAGCTTATCAACATCTATAGCTATGTATGCAACCATCACGTAGATGCAATGAACGACTTGGAAATGAGGCCTTTCATGAATACAACATGTTTTGGTCAAATTGGTAAATTGCAATGGCAGCAGCAGTTGCACTGTCTATGTTTGGATTCCTCATACGATCCTGCTGGATCACCTACTTCCTGATGAGGTTACAAGTCTCAATATAGTCTTAAAAAGACTCTAGAATACTGGTCAGCCATCCCAGCCACTGCACAAAGATAAAATGCAGCTGGTGCTGATGAGTGCAATATTCCTAGCATTCTGAACCATGTAGCAAAACACACAAGGGGCCAAGAGCCATACTGTATATACTGCATACATCAGAGAGCTATGGTAAAAGAAAGCACCAAGGACCTTCTCCAGGAAGCACTTGTTTATTGGGAGTCTCACCAGTCTGGAGTAACAGGATTGGCATATGCAGCTTGTTGCCGAGACAATCTAGTGACATTCATCTCAGCAATCTCTGTTGGTTTAATATCTGCTGCAGTTCAGAACGTAGACAATCTGAGACTTAAAAACTTTACTAGTATTAACCATATTGCTTGCAATTTTTCAGTTAAAATATTATATTTTGATTCATATTTATGTCTAATATTGGTAAAATTTCCACTATTTTGCTGGTGTATGTCCATGTACTTATGTGACTTGATACATTCTATTGCCTTTAAAAGCAAGTTTATTTTCACTTCTTATGTAAAGAAAGAGGTTAATGAACTCCTCTGTGCTTTGGAGAAGTAGCATTTAGTCATGTATACTTTCCTGCTGACTGCGTGTAATTGTGCAACAAAACTAAAAGGCTGTTGTATGTTCACACCATTTCATTGAACATATTTTGTTGACTATTAATCTGAAAAGTGCTTGAAAGTTTCCAGAGTTGACTTTTGGCCACATATCAGTACTGAACTTTACATACATAAAGGAGCAGCAGGGGAGGTTTTAAAAAAGCTACTATCTACAGAACACATCCACGCTGACAGCTTAAAACCAGCCCTTGTGCACCTTTTGCAACTGACCTTCTGTATTTTGCATCTTTACACAATCCTCCAATTTCCAGTTTACTTCCTTTCCCCAGAAAAAGCTTGGCTCAAGGGCTGGCTGGTTTCTAATGAACAGAAAGAACTATTCCTTTGCTGCAAAAAAACTAGCTCTTCAAGCCATTTTGACCACATAGGTTCTACTCTTGGACCAATACAGAAGATCACACTTTTGAGGGTAGCAATGTTCCTAAATGCCTCGTGCTCATGGGAATATGAATGACAGGCCCTTGTCCATCTCATCCTCATCCTCCCTGAATGATCTCTCAAATTTACTATCCAAAGAGAACCAGAGCCCACTAAGCCCTATTCTACCGGGAAAAAAAGGAGGGAGAAAGTAGAATTCAATGTGTCAACACTACTGACACCAAAGCTACAAGCCATCATTACTGTCTTCTCTAGTTCCCCCAAAAAAATTTTGCCATGTGATAGCAGTAAATTCCACTCTTGCTGGAGTCACATGGGCCACTCTTTGCAAGGAATTAAAAGGTGTCATGTGCCTTCCTTGTAATAAATTACTCTTCTTGTATCTCTAGAAATCTCTTCCTGAACATTTCTGGTGGTGGCACAGACATAGTCTTACATTTGTAATACCCAGGATATACAGTCCACATCCTCTACACCTCGTTTTTTGGCCTCACCGACAGCAAGGACAAAACCAGTATTTCAGTCAATTCTTCACTCAAAACTTATGCTTTCTAGCAGGGTTCATGCACCTCTCCTACCATCACTTAAACTGGAGAAGCAACTTTATGCCTTTATGTCCTTTCTTTCTATTCTACCTCTCTGAATTACTGCTTACCTTTCCCAATACCAAAATTGCTGGCTGCAGAATCTGTTCTTTCATGTCACAGACAAGTCCAGGCTGAGTTCACACGATTCTCCTGGGATTACTGTTGGAGGCTAAGTATGCACGCTGGTAAGATGCATTCACACTTCATCTACTTCATGTTCTTTTTGCTAAACATTTTCTACTGGCCACCACAGTGAGATAAAGTCGAAGGTGCAGCTTATACAAAGACTGGACTGCCATACCACCTGCATCACTTGCATTCCGCACACCAAAGTAAGAAACTTGCTTTAAACATGGGCTATTTTTAAACAAAAGGTTATAATTTTGTGTCAATTTCTTGGGCCATGGAAGGAGGAAAATAGCTTCAGACTGTTCTCCCCTGCCTGAAAGTGTTTGCCTAATTTTTGTAGTGCTTCTATAACATCCGTTATTCTGATCCCACAGCTCATGAATATAGTAAAACTGAAAAAGGTACAAACAGCAATGAAAGTAACTGATTATTTCCACATGAAAAATAATTACTGAAGTCTCTTTAACTCCAGAAAGGATAACCAACATAGCAAAGGTCTACATAGGCCACATGGAAAAATGAATAAACAGCAAAGGCTTAATGCTTTATGTATCTTACAATAAAAATATTAATTGCACCAAATGAAACTAGCAGGTGCCAGGTTCAGAAACAAACAATTTATCTACACACTGTGAAAAGGTCTTTGCCACAGGAGGCTGTGGACGGTAATAGTTTATCTGTGTTCAAGAAGAATTCTAGAAAGTACTGGTCAATTTAATAAAAAATATACACTGAGGGCTATTAAATTGAAAAAAACCCACAACTGTCTGAGGGAGACTGGCTTATGCATTAGTAGATACTACAATATTCAGGCCTGTTATTATGCTCTTCCAGACTGCTACTGCTGAGCGCTTCAAGAGACATGATGGAAGGACAGATGAACCATTAGTCAAGTAATTGTGTTACTAATCTTGAGTCAGTAAACTTTAGATGCATCTGCTGTTCTTTTTAAAGGAAAGAGCCTCATCATAACAAATATTCATATTTAATAAAAATAATTAGTTCACTTTAAAATCAGTTTGGGCTACTAAAATTCTGCACTACCACAAAATGTAAGCAAAACCAGCTATGAAACAAACTGTAATGAGGCTTTGGATTCCCTTCAAATGCCAGCTTTTAGTAATTTTCTAACTTACTTACATGAGTCAAATAGTTTTTCTTCTCTTGCTTATCAGAATTCCTGATTAATTTTTCCCATTGTACTCTTTATGTCAGTGAAATCAGAGTGGGTTTGAATGACCTGACAAAAACACACCTGGCTTGAACAGGTACTTCTATGACTCCTATGACTTCACATAAGGAGCCTAATGTGAAGCCTAATTGCGTCTAGTATAGTGTAGAGGAAGAATCCCTAGAAGGAAATGGCAGCACAGGCATGGGTTTGAACAGACAGGCAAAATGAATGTCATTTTCTACGCAAAGCAAAGTGATACTATTGTGCAGAATATGTCCATTTAGGTAAATATCAAAGATACTTTCTTAATTTTCATCAAAGACAGCTTTTCATTCTGGAACTATAATCTGCTTTTTTACAGTTCTTTTTGTGCTATAGGTAGCACTATATATTTGGTCCAGAGAACAAAAGATACACAGCAAACTGTCAACATCTATTTGCTTTCATTTGAAAGAAATTCTAAATCTGACCAACATTTATATTATCAGAGAAGAATGATGGGAAGAGGAATTTTATTTACAAAAATTACTAAAATTTGTTTTTACAAAATAATGAATCATGCAAACTCATTATACAGCAGTCTGAAGCCTTTCTCCAATAGGATTTGGAATCTGAACATGTATAAAGTAGAGAACAAAAGTCCATGAAAATTCTAAATCAAATTGAATCAAACTTTGCATGTTGCAAAGTTTATGACCCCCAAATTACAAAATATTTATAAACGAATTACAAAATATTATCACACTAATTCAGAGAATTTTTAAGAAATTATTCAGGCAAGCAGCCTGAGTTCCAAGTTCCTCAATTACGTTTTTCTAACTTTTCTCTTTATTAATTATAGCATAAAACTTTCTACTACATTAGCACACAGAAAAAATGTCATGCAAAATTTTATTCTCCAGGCTGCCTACAACAGTAGAACCTAGTCGTAAGCTTTCCAAACAATGTAGACATTCAAGTGACAACAAAGAGAAATAAGAACTAAAAAGGAAAATCAGCCAAAGCAAGAGAAGAGAAAAATCCAAGAAAGTCAGTCCCAAAGTTTGACCAGTGAAATGGAAATAAAATGTGTTGCTGGTCTATATGGTTTTAGAGTATGTAAAATGTTCATGAAGGAACTCCCATTCTCTGCCACCTTCCTCTGCTGGAAAACTCACCTGCAATATTAAAGTACAAAATGCAGGCAAATTTAAAAAGCCTTAATACTGTAAACACCGGCAGGCACACAGCACTTACTGCCAGGCGTCTTCAAAACTGATTACCTTTAAAGAGAAATAAGCAGCTTTTTCTAACATAAAAAAACCCTTTCTGTCTCCCTAAAACTGACAGCTTCCATCTTTCCTAACCCTGAGATAAGAGAGAGATTGCTGAGAGGTAACTTTCCAATTCAAAGCTTCTAGCTAGTGCAGACAGGAAAGGTACCTATGGAACTCACAAGCCTTTATTCCCCCCACTTCCACAAAACTCTAGTTAACTAGTTACGATTACTTTTCAGAAAAAAATGAAGGTAAGCCAACATAGACAGAGTAAGCTGTGATCTAATTCTTCAACTCAAGATCCAAACTGCCAAACTATATAGCAAATGGGGAAGGGAAGGAGAAAACTCAACAGGATGAAGAGCAAAGCTGAAGTTTCATCTTGATTTAAATCAGTCTAAGAATGCTGCCAAGTAAAGGTATGTATGCTTTTATCCCCCTTTAAAGTCATAGCTATTAAAAAGGCAACTAACATTCATGAGGAGTTCTGAAATCTTCCCTTCTAGTGTCTAAAAAAAGAAAAAAACACAAAAAAAAAAATCCTACACATACAAAGATGTTCAGCCTGAGACTGGATTTTTCAAGCAACTAACAGAGACTATAACTTCAGATTTTAATATGTAACTTCTAAAATCATCAAAGATCATCATAGCCAGTATATGCTAAGTCTCAAACCAAAAACCATTTCTATTTCCATGAACACTGCAGCAGGCAGCTCTGAACTCAGCTGACTTGCAGAAAATAACCCAAGGGTTTTATCATATCAAAAGCTGAACCTAAGCCAACAAATACTAAATACAGTGCAAAAATGGGAAGATTTATGTAATATGTGAATTATTCCTACTCAAAGCACTAATAAGGCCTCTTTTAATACTGTGTGACATTTCAGCACTATCCTTCCAGACAGAATAATTAAAAGCTAAACAAAAAAATTTACAAATCTAGAAAGCATGACTTGTGAAAAAAACTGGACTGCTTGTTATGGCTACATGGAAGATTACGGAGAGTTTATAGCTACCATACACCCAGAAATGCATACAGGGCTGTAAAAAAGGGAATAATTAACATATCTAGGAGCTTTGTGACAAAACATGGTAGTCCTAACCAGCAACCAGTGTGACTTAGACTGGTGTCTGGGAAATGAATTCTAGCCTTACCACATCACTGGAGATTTTATGCAATATAACCAAACATATGTTGTTAAGAATGAATGAAGTATGGGTTATATTCTGCCCTGTACTGGGAAGATCAAGATGGCCTTCCTTCCAGCTCCTATTGAATCATGTGAGAATGAAGTATGGGTTATCTCTTGCCCTGTATTGGGAGGATCAAGATTGCCTTCCTTCCAACTCCTATTGAATCACTTGAGAATGAAGTATAGGTTATCTCCTGCCCCGTATTGGGAGGAGCAAGATGGCCTTCCTTCCAGCTCCTATTGAATCACGTGAGATGCAAATAACAAAGAGCAGAAGAGATTAAGTAACTTCATTCTACTATATTCCAAAGGCTGAGCTGCACCTGCATTAAGCAGGGCAACGTATATGTATATGTATTCTGCCATGGTGCAATAGATACACACATTTTTAAACTATTGCCAACACAAAGCAGTACAGCAACTTGATTTATTATATGCAGATTCTTCTGCATTGGTGCTAAACAGTACACTGGTCCAAAGTTACTAAAATACTTAAAAAACTATACAGGTGTAAACAAAACATAAATAAGACAGCAGAGTTCTTTGTACATACAGTTTAGTACAGATTGTTAGGAATCTATGAATATGGACAATTCTATACCATAGACTACATTTTTACAATGCATAAATATTTTTTTACAGGAACAAATAAAAAATAAATTTGACAAATAAAAAGGAGATATATACTGTCATAAACACTGGCAACCAGTCCATACTGTAAGATGGAACATGTGCAAAAGGCTAAGTTTCTCTAAACTAAGATGTTTAATGAATTCGTTACTTATTTCTTACCTTTTTACTGAAGACCTCTGAAAATTCCCAACAAACTAAAACTTTTCTTCTTAATCCCCACAGGTAAACAGGAAAGAACTATAATCTCAAGTAATTTTTAGTAAATCAACTGTTTCAAACAACATAAGAAATTATTCAATAGTTACAACTTTCAAAGTCAGAAGAATCCCCAAATTTTCGAAGTGGCTCATTTGTGATAAATTCAGGATGCAGCTTTGTCAAGTTTATCAAGGCAAGATGATTGACATGCAGGGAAGACAGTGGCAGGATTTCTGCTTGTGGATACAGCAACAGGAAGCAGTGTTGAAGACATGGAAGAAACTTTTGATGCTGGAGTATTTATAGCATTCAAAATTGCTCCCTCTGGACTGACCAACAGTTTTTTGATAGAAGTGTCTAAGTGAAGCACCGAAGTACTGCTTGGCAAATGAGAGTTTGGCAAATGAACGGCAGAAACCACAGAAGATGCAGCTACTACACTGACAGGAGATTTTATCACGGAAGACATAGATGGTGTTGCTGCAGACAATGGAGTACATGAGTTAGCTGGAGTACTAAATATTTGGGGTGTTGCATGTACAATGGGCAATGGATCCGAAGACCCAAAGGAGTTCACAATTTTTGTGGAGCTTTTCAAAGGATGTTTTGGTATCTGCCAACTTAATGAATTACTTGGTGCTAGCATCATTTTTGAAGTTACTGGATTAACAACTGGAACATCTTGAGCCTCTTGACCATGGTTAATAGTTAAAGGAGACTGTTTTGTATTACAAGAGAGAAGAAGAACATGGCTACCAGCCACAAGGCCTTGCGGTGGAACAACAAAACGAGTACCATTAATCATTATTTGAGTTCCAGGTGCCAAAGGCATACAAGTGTTAATGACTATTTTCTGTTGAATACAAGGTTCATACAACTGACATCCTGCTTTGCTTATTACAGTTGGTGAAGCTGCAGGCGTATGAACTGTGGAAGCACAAGTATAAGCATTACTTTGTTTCTCTGTACTGGGAGGCACCTGCTGGCACTGCAGGGAATTAAAACTGGGAAAATTAACGACTTTCCCTGTATTTTGTGATGGACGGGGCAACACACTCTCAGGTTTGTGAATACCTGCATTACTTGGCATAGCAGCTGAAACTCCTGATGACTGAAACTGAAGCAGTGTGGGCAGCTGACCTTTTGGTACTGGGGGAGGAGCTGGAACTGCTGCTAACTTAGGAACTGTGCATAACACTTTGTGGGGGGTGGCTACAGATCCAGGCAAGCTAATGACTGGAAATCGCAAAGCAGATGCTAAGTTTTGAGGAGATACTGCTGGCTGTGTTGTTGAAATCAGCACAGATGAAGCAAGATGTCCTGTTTTCACAGTTGATATACCCACAGTATTTCCGATATTTGATGTACACAGCCGACTACCCATAACTGGCCTTATTCTCAAGGGATCATTTCCACCAACCAGGACAGTGGGCTGTGCCACAGAAGAAGTCCCACTTGATGTTACTGAAACAGATTCTACACATGCATTTGCTGTTGTTACTGTAAGAGCATTTTCAGCTTTTGTTGTAACACATACAGATTCAGTAACTGACACAGCACTTTGACTCGCAAAACTTGGAACAGGAATCAAAGTATTACTACCTGTCAAAGATACTGTCAAGCCCATGCTCTTTTTGTCTTCTCCTTTAGAAATGGCAGAGTGCAGTATATTCACTGATGGAGCCTGTTGTGCATTGCCTTTGGTATTCACAATGGTTTGACCTATATTTAGTCCAATTTTCACATCTTTCACTTGAGCAATACTTGGTGATGAATTTATTCTTATTGGTGCTCCTACTGTAGATGGGATCAGAACCAATTGTGGTTGCTCTGTGGCACTAACAAAGGTTTTGCTTAGGGAAGAAGGAAGGTTATGTTTCAAAGACTCAGCAACTAAATTGGTGGTTGATGGGCCATTAGCAATTTGCGTGTTAATGAAGATAAACTTTGGAGCATTAACACCAGCGGATGCTGGAGAGGGTATAATACTGACTCCTGATGCCCCACAGGGTGAGAAGATAGGTGGATTTGTGAGTAATGTAAGTTTCTGGACTGGCATACCACTGATTAAATCTCCAGCTGTTGCTGAGCTTGACTCTGACTGTGTAACAGTTTTAGTATCCTCTTGTTGCAGCACAGAAGAATCTGGAGTTACAACAGTGTTACTCTGTCCAATGCTAGTGACACTTACAGGACTGTTTAGAGTTGTTGACATCAAATTGCTGGCTAATGAAATGGACGACAGAGAAGGAGAGGACACACAGCTACGGTTCCCTACTACTTGTCCCAAACTGCCTCCAACAGCAGGCTGGTGTAATGTCAATTTGACATTCTTCTCCGTCGCCTGGGTAAAATCAGCTGGGAAAGCTGGAATGTTAACAGAAGAAGCTGTTGAGGGATCAAATCCAGAAAGAGATGATTGTCCAGTATGTGGGAGACCAGACGTGGCTGTTGGTACAGATGGTAGAGCAGAACACAATAATGATGTAGTTTTTGGCACAAGAAAAGCCTGAAGTTGAGGTGCATAAGTGAAAATTGAACTGGAAGATAAACTAGGTGAAATCTGGTCTGGGTTTGTTTGCACTTTAACAATTCCTGTGTTTCCACCTCGTGTTGTGACGAGAATAGACTGTGATTCTCTTACACACACAGTCTTCAGCTCTTGCCTAGTTTCAAAGGAGTCAGTTGTCTGCTGAGATGAAAGACGATGACAAGCAGAAGTAGTGTTCGTAGACCCACTTAGTGCTGTTGCTGGTATCAAAGACTGGCTAGCTGTTGAAAGAGTAGATGAAGTCAGAGACACAGGGGATGTGGCAGCTGAAGCTGTAGCCTTGATTTTGTCAGTTTCAGTTTGATTCACCTTAACTGTTGATGATAATAAGTTACCTGCTGAAGTTACAGCAGCCACTGGT
This sequence comes from Forpus xanthops, assembly GCA_032466535.1. Lineage (NCBI taxonomy): Eukaryota > Metazoa > Chordata > Aves > Psittaciformes > Psittacidae > Forpus > Forpus xanthops. The sequence continues at coordinate 15,323 of JASSUY010012209.1, forward strand.
TGTGCAGTGTTTAGAGGA
>JASSUY010012210.1:0-21585 GCA_032466535.1 Forpus xanthops
AACACCCCCAAGTCCTTCTCCGCAGGGCTGCTCTGAATCTCTTCTCTGCCCAACCTATAGCTGTGCCTGGGATTGCTTGGACCCAGGTGTAGGACCTTGCACTTGGCATGGTTAAACTTCATCAGGTTGGCATCAGCCCACCTCACAAACACATCAAGGTCCCTCTGGATGGCATTCCTTCCCTCCAATCTATCAATGGAACCACACAGCTTGGTGTCATCAGAAAACTTGCTGAGGGTGCACTCAATCCCACTGTCCATGTCACTGACAAAGACATTGAACAAGGCCATTTCCAACACTGGTCCATGAGGGACACCATTCATTACTTGTCTTCAGCTGGACATTGAGGCATTGACCACAAATCTTTTTGGAATAGTGTACATGACCCTCCTGTGTTTTCAGTCTCTGAGTTCAAACACCAGTCTTAGGAAATGTCATTTCATCATAAAATTAATTGAGTGAAAAATGTGTTCTAGAATGCTCTAAAAATTCTATTTTGAGGAGGCATCATATTGGTGCTGGGTGATGCATCATTGTCATAGAGAGCACCACAGGCGAGGTTATTCCTCATTATTCCACTATGTATGCATAGTTTTGATTTAATTTATAGGTTTGCTGTTAAACACTGGTGTTGGAAAGATATTTTGTTGACTCCAGCTTCACTGGAAACAACAGGAAAAAGTATTTACTAAAGAGAAATTAAGTTTAGACTTACTACTAAAGAACAGGTAACTATTAGCAAGAGATTAGATTCAGGGTAGTCCTGTTTACAGGAGTAATTCAATAAAATGCAGAATAGTCATGTTGTTTCATTATGAAATGAGGCTCACAGTGTTAATTGCAAACATATGAAATGGCTAAGAGCTTCTCAGTTTCAAGCTCCTTATTTAAAGTCATTTTTACAGGTATACTCACACATTATGCACAGGTTAGAGGGTAAAGATGGCTTTAAACTTGCGAGAATTAATGTGCAGTTTATTGCATGAAATTTATTAGTAACGATCACAACACTTGTAAGTACTTCATATAATAAAACTCTTCTTTTTTCAGTATATATACTTTTGTACTGAAATTATTATTGTAATCTGGTCTCCTAGATTTCAAAACATAAAATTGTAAGTTTCCTTAAGCTATTCTAAGATAAAATGCAATTATGCAAGAAATATTTAGGTACCAAAGGGCTGTACCAACATTAGGAGAGATGCTGAACATTTGTATTAAATATCTATTTTAGTTGTTCATATTGTGTTTCAAATCATAAATAACTTAAAATTTATCTAGATACCATGGTAATATGTGCTATAGAAATTAGTAAAAAGAAGCAAATATTTGACATGTGTATATCCATATTTAGTCAAATTGATGATGTCTGGCACTGTTATAAATTTTTCTATTGTACAGAAAGTTTGCCAGCAAGGAACAGAAGGAGTATTGACTTTTTACTATAATGACATTTCTGTCAAATTAATTATAAACTTGGAAGATATTAATTTAATGGAATAATACTGCTAAAAGAAAAATAGAGTTTGAATTTTTTTCCTGTCAGTTTAATGGTTCACAAAAAGTGAAGGACTTGAAATACAAGAGCATTACAGAAAATAATTGCTAGTATTATACTAATTCATATGAATATTTTTGAAAGGTGTTAAAACAACTATTCACCTATTGAAATACCATCTGACAACTGTACAGTTTACTTACTACTTATATAAATAAATAATAAAGAAAAATATACATGATACTTATTAATGTATTATCAAAACATGTCAGTTGGCAATCTATCATATTTCAAATTTTGTCACGTCAGAATAAAAATAGCAATAACCAAAGTAAAATGGGATTCACTTTCCTGTTGTGTTTGTATTTGCCAGACTAAAGAGAGAATGTTCTAAATCAGATTACTTTGCTTAAAATGAGCTTCCTGAGAGGAAGGTTCCTTCCTAGCCAAGCCATTCTATGATAGTGTGTTTTTTCTCTTACGTAACAAAAGACACTGTTTGCCAGGTTAGTCAGAGCCTCAGGTAGGAAGACCAGCTCATGGTCAGCTGGGCTGCACTAAATCCACGGTAAGTGCCAGAACCTGAGGGAAAGCTGAAAGTTTGGGGTGCTCAGCATCTCTGAAGTGCAGGACTGAGATATAGGATGGTGTAAATGAGCACTTCTATTAGAGCTCAATAGGCAAACATGAAATTGGAAGACTAGTCTGTACAAAGAAAACACTGACAATAGCGGTAGTAGCACACACATTGTTGCACCTTTAGGGAAGAAAATGATCTGGAAATACTGCACTCCGTTGTTGGTGCTGTTTTCTTTGCGAGCGCAGAAATGAAATCTGGTGGCTGTGAAAAATGCAACATTGAGTGCTCTTGACCCATAAGGGTTTCCTTGAGTATTCATGGCATCTTCTGGTTTTCATATAAGTGTTTTCTTAGGTCTGCTAAAAGAGGCTAAACTGGTCTTTATCACCTTACTTTGTCTTGATTGTGTAGCAAATAGCCAGTTAAAGCCTGTGAAAGAATGTTGCTTAGGCAAAGTTTTGGAATTGGTTGATTCTTAAATCGAGAAATTTACTTACAGATGCACCACACAGAGAACTTTAACAGAGAGTCCTTAACTTCTGAATGACAAGGGATGATCTTCATTTTTTGCCTAATGTATTGTGCAGGTTAACGAATATTTCTTGGGGGGATAGACTGAAATCTTTGCACCATGAGAAAACCACAGAGCTCCTTGGTGACTGTCGTTGCATATTCATTTCCATACAAGCCGTGCATATGTTAGGTTACACCTCCGTAAGAGGACTAGCTTGTGAGCTGCAGCACTCTGTTTCAGTCCCAGGTTTGTTCCTCTTGGTATATCTACCTTATTCCCAAGAAGAAGAGAGGAACATAAGAAGCAAGCCTCTGTGAGGCCCAATGCCCTAAAGTCTGCACAGCACGGCTTCCAAACCGGGATCTTTCTCCTGCATCAGGGCACCTTTGAATTCATGAAAGGGGACACAAATTTTAACCATCTGTTGGATGTGGTAAGCATTTGCTGTTCATACTTTTCTTGACAAGTGGTCTGAAAATGGGTTAAAGTGTAACGTCTTAATGTATAAACAATGCTAACAGGACCTGACTTTTGCTCGAGAGTGCTTTGGGCCTACAAAACTGCTTGGTTGACTCTTAAATATTATATTGGGCTTCCTGTGCTCTAATTGTATTGCATTGAGGGGGGATTGCAGTATCTGAAACTTGATTAATTCCTCTGCCGGTTCTGGATCTAATACTGGGAAAAAAAAAATAGTATTGTGAACCCAGGTTAGTTAGGTTTGGGAGAAGGAAAATATTTGGTGCTGCTTTAGTATTAACTACATTCTCTTGAGAGACAGGTAGTATTCACAGGCAAAAAATGTTTTTCTAGTTATGGGTAGGTGGGTAATGCTGAAGCAGTTGGGTCTGGCTGACTATGCAATTAACCCTGCTCTAAATTCTTTGCCATATTCCAGAGTTGGATGTTGGATGCGGAACTCTTCCAACAGTGGCAGTCTGTGATTGAGATCTGCACACACCATTTACCACGAGTCTTGTCGTTAATCTGGGCTTTCTAAAAATATAGATACGCTTGATTATCTGTCCGTGTTCAGCAGTGAGGTTTCAGCAGGTTTTTCTAAGTTACAGTTCTCTGTGTGCTAAAGGAGCTTTGTCTGTGTAAGGATGTAAAGTATATTGGAAGGAATGGTTTTAAAAGCAACTGATGCTTCTGAATGATACCTTATAGAGAACTGTATTCCACTTGTATTGGCAGCATTAATTGCACCCTTAAGCTCAAACACTTGTGCCTTTGGTATAAAAGTATTATCAATTTGGTTTTCCCACTGCCTGTTTAAAATGTATTACTGTACTATGGCTACATGTTTATTTTTATTATCTTTATCACATAGTAAAGATAGTGTAAGAATTACACAGAAATGTCTCTCTTTTCCAGAAATGTATTTATTTAGGTATTCATTTGCAAGTTCTCCATATGTTGATTCATCACTGAAGCAGGCAACCCTGGTGTGAAGGAAGCCTACATAAATAATACAGTAAATATATCAAATACATTTATCAGAGAGTAGCTAAATGAACCCTGCATAATAAGAAAATGATAAACTACTTTGTATTAATTGCTAAAAGCAATGGTTCTATTTGACAGAGCATTGAACTGAAACCTAGGAGATCATATTCACTGGCTAGAGCAAATTTGCTTATCCGCTTGCCTCATTTTCCACATCAATTTAGTGGGAAAAATGTTATTGACTTTCTTTGTAAAGCAGTTTTAAGATTTTATGCTGAATAATGCCATATACCAGATACATATTGTTTGTAATCTACTGAGCACAGAAATACAAAACCACAGTGACACTTTCTGTCTAGAAACTGGGGGAAATAAGGATTTGCAAGCCTTCAGGACAGTGCATTCCAGATTTATGGCATTGAAAAAGCACTGATAGAAATTTGGAGTGCCTAAACTTCAGAATCAATAATAACAGGAGAGACATTGCTATGGTGTTCATGACAGGACATAAAGAGATGACCATAGCTCTCTATCAGTGCCCTGAATTGCTTTTAATTTATTCTTTAGTTCAAACAAGAACTATTCCATTATATAAATCATGCTTAACTTCTCTGTAGCTTCTGAAGGTTTTAATTATTTCATATTTCAATTTGATTTTCAAATGGCAAAGAATTAAGATGCACATGTCTGTGTTTTGTTGCTCATTTGAGAAATACGATAGTCTATATATAGGTAAAACCAGCTTCTAAAGATGCTAATTCTTCATTCTTTATTGCTTACTGTTGATACTCTGATCCATCATTACTTCACAGAGGATGATTATGAGTGTTTGAATCCTCTTACAAGTATCTTCTCCAACACTACAGGTACAATGTATCATTCTGTTTCCCAACAGTTCTGCATAGATTTAATTTCAAAACCAGATCATCCCTAAACAGAAAATCAGTTCCATACTGCTCATTCCCATGTCCTAGCCCATTCTGTCAGGCTGGTTATTTGCAACATTTTCCATGGCACATCTCAATGAGCTTGATGAACATGGACAAAATAGAAATTATGATGATGAAAGGCCATGTACAATTTCTTTCCTCCCCACAGCAACTTCATTGTGCTTTGACACTTCCTTTTTTGAGTTCTGCTCTTCCTTAGCTTCCTAAATCACTTTCTAGACCAATCTATCATCAAGAGCTTTTTGCTGTGTTTGCCTGAAAATGTGTGCATGTAGGTTAGCTTCCTGAAATACAGCATTTGAGAAATATGAGTAAAATGAAGCCTGATTAAAGTTCCTCTTAAAACCAAGTGTGCTAGTTTAGATAACACTCTCCCAACATTTTTTTAGGATATAAATCTCTTTCAATTTTTTTGTTTTGGTTGATTACTCAGTATTTTCTTTGAATGATCTATTGCTTTTAAAGAAAAGTGTCTTATAGTTTGCCAAGCTGTGTGGTTCCATTGATATGCTGAAGGGAAGGAATGCCATCCAGAGGGACCTTGACACGCTTGTGAGGTGGGCTGATGCCAACCTGATGAAGTGTAACCATGCCAAGTGCAAGGTCCTACACCTGGGTCCAAGCAGTCCCAGGCACAGCTATAGGTTGGGCAGAGAAGAGATTCAGTGTAGCCCAGCAAACAACGACTTTGGGGTGTTGGTCGATGAGAAAAATGAACATGATCCAGCTTCAGTGTGCACTTGCAGTCCAGAAAACCAACTGTATCATGGGCTGCATCAAATGGAGTGTGACCAGCAGGTTGAAGGAGGTGATCCTGCCCTTCTACTCTGCTCTCGGGAGACCTCACTTGGAATATTGTGTGCAATTCTGGTGTCCTCAACTTAAAAAGGACATGGAACTGTTGGAACAAGTGCAGAGGAGGGCCACGAGGATGATCAGGGGACTGGAGCACCTCCCGTATGAAGATAGGATGAAGAAGTTGGAGCTTTTGAGCCTGGAGAAGAGAAGGCTGCATGAAGACCTCATAGCAGCCTTCCCATATCTGAAGGGAGCCATAGGGATGCTGGGGAGGGACTTTATAGAGTATTTCTCTATAGACTGTTTCTGTTCTAGAATATCTTGTCTTTCCACTAAACACTCTTTATTACCATGAATGCTTATATAAGACCTATTCAGCTGTGATGAGTATGTAAGGGAAGAGGAGTAAAGAATTTACTGTGGTTATCATGATCCAAATAGCAATTATTTGGTACGCATCCATAATAAAAAGTGTAAAAAGAGGTGATGATTGTTTATGTGATAAGCAGTCCACAAACTTAGCCTTCCTTAGGCTGTCATGTCTACAACAGTATTACAGTATGACTTACATCTAATGTTTGCACAGAAAAAAAATAATTGTTTAATAATTAAATTGTAGCCAAGGTCAGAAAAAAATGTGAGAGAAATACTTAGTATTAAATGCAAGCTGTAGCCAGAAGTCTACTGTTCTGACATGGATTTGCTTGTGTTGCATTTCTCCCCATCTAATTTTTGTAATAATAGAGTTTTTGATGTTGATCCATGTGTTATAACAAGAAATGTCAACATTTTCCCCCTGGCATTTGCCATAGTTCTGGAATCAAAGAGTGAACTTCTATATTTCAGCATTTATTAGGAATTCCTGTGGTGAATTTTGCCTTGTTGGGTAGAGTGGTGAATTTGGTATCAATATGTATACCAGATAGTCTATTCATAAGCATTGGTTCATATGCAGAGCTATAATTGCACACTCCTTTCTTGGCTCCACTGCATTAAAATTCTCAACCACAGTGTTTCATTATTGGGTTTATTGACCTAGTAAGTTTCAGTGAACCCCAGTAAAAGAATATTAACTGTCATAAGTAGATTTTAAAAGTTTCTATATAATAATGTGCACTTAAAATATTTAATTATTGTATTGTGTACCTTCCCAAAACAGTAAAAGGTGGAGAAGAATGAATTTAAGTTAATGACACAGCAAAGACTGATATTCTCTTCACAGAGGTTCCAAGCGATACAGCGGTTACTATTAGAAATAGGCTAGAGTTAAATTTCTGGAGAGGTAGCCCATCAAGGGCTGAGAGAATAAGTCTTATATATCTTATTTGTGAAAAAAACTATCAGTCAGCCACCACTGTCAAAGTGATGTCCAGAAAAGAGGGGACAACCTGGTGCAACTTCCTGAGATGAAGCAGAAATGTAAAAAGCATCTCACTCTCCAGAAGAGCAGACTTTGTTTAGGGATCAGCTCTGGAGAGAACAGGTGTCGAGGAGAGCTGGTTGATTTTCAAGGATTATAGTGCAGATGAGGCCCTTAGAGACATGGTTTAGTGGTGGATTTGGCAGCCATGGGGTAACGATTTTGCTTGATGATCTTAAAGGTCTTTTCCAACCTAGTTAATTCTATGATTCTCCAAACTTTGAGATTATGCATCCTGATGAGAAGGAAAACAGGTAAAGAGAGCAGGCAGCCTGCATGGATAGATAAGTTGTTTTCTGGAAAAGCACAAATGTAAGAAGGAGACGTATTAAAGAGATAGTAGGAAGGATAGGTGACTTGGGAGAAATATTACGACTCTGAACATGCAGGGATAGGGTCAGAGAAGGTTTTCTGTTTGAAACTTTAAGTTATATTGGAGATTTTATTTCTGTTCACTCATGTAAGGAATTTGCACTACTGTTCAGAAGTAAACCTTAGTATATGCTAAATATATTCTACCCCTGCTCTACAAAATTCAAAAACTCATACTGGGTTTTATTAGAAGGCATTCAAGGACCTTCAGCATTTTGACTATGTTAAAATACCCTGTCAGTTCTATGATTAACTGCCTTTTCTGCTTTGAATGTGCTCAGTCTGTATGTGCTCAGTTTGTATGTGCTCAGTCTGTATGTGAATTTTCTCTATGTGTATTCTTGTTGCAGAACAGTAAACTAGGAACTATTTTGCCCACGACATTCAAAGGTTATAATAAATCCTAATGCTTTCATATCCTCTTAAGTAAGATTGAAATAGCATAAAACAGGGAAGCCAGTGCACATTGGCTTGGTCTTCCCAAATCTGACTTCATCTTCCATTTTTCCTGTGGTGCAAAGAATTTCCTTGCTGTAAATGCAGAACTGGGAAATGGAATTGGAACAGTTCAGCTAAGGAGAGGGAGATCTGATTTTTTCTTAGCATCTGTATGTTTGTTCTAGTGCCTGTTTCACAGTACAGAAATGGAAGACAGGATATTTGCTTTGCTTGCATTTGTTAAGAAATATGTTCATGATTAAGGGTTTCTAGTAGACATGATTTGTAATGCAGTTGTTACTTAAAATTGAAATGATTCCTTACATTCTTACAGATACTTTGGCACAGATTTCAGGGACATTTTGAATCTTACCTGAAATGAGTGGGAATTAGGAAGTCAGCAAGTCTTGGCAAGTCTATCCTTAAAATCGCTACAATTCTTGTATGGTAGGATAAAAGCAGTAAAAGCAGAAAGTAAAATAGTTAGGTCCAAATGCTGCTTTTATTTACCTTCTGTGCAGTAAAAGTAAAGAAATTGCGTAATGAGCAAGGCTTTAATTCTTTTACTTCATAAAAGTACCTGAATTTATGAAGATCATGCAGGAAAATTCACTGCATAGTCATATTAGGTGTTGTGCTTAAACGAGTAGGTCATATTCTGTCATTTCACTTATGAAGGCAGTAGGATTAATTAAATCAATTACTTGGCATCTCATTCTGAAGGCTAGAAGAAGGATGTCTCAGCTGTGTCTATAGACTCCATCACTAAATTACCAAAACCTTTCTTTAGCATCTACTTTTTTTGAGGCCAAGTAAGTTAATGTTTCTAGTCTCTTGAAAAGATTTAAACAGTAATATACCAATGTTTACATACAGAAATTGTATTGGGTGTATGTGTGTTTGTGTCAACTTGGTTCTTAAACATAACATTAACAGGCCTTGCAAAGTGGTGGTGTGTTTTGTTCTGAAGAAGTCGCTGATTGTTACTGGTTATTACCTAGTGAAGTACAGTAATTTCTGTCTGTACTTAGTTTAGGCAATGAAGCAGAAAACCAGATCACATCTCTGACAGAAGTTGTCTGTGTAATTCATAGAATCATAAAATCGCAGAATGGTTTGGGTTTAAAGCTCATCTAGTTCCAGCCCCCTGCCATGGGCAAGGACATCTTCCACTAGACCAGGTGGCTCCAAGCCCTGTTCAGCCTGGCCCTGAACAGTGCCAGGGCACTGTGTTCAGGGGCAGCCACAGCTTCTCTGGGCAACCTCTGCCAGAGCCTCACCACCCTCACAGTAAATAATTTCTTCCTTCTTCTTTCTTTTAAATCTACCCTCTTCCAGTTTAAAGCCATAATCCCTTGTCCTATCCCTACATGCCCTTGTAAAAAGTCCCTCCCCAGCTTTCTTGTAGGCCCCTTTAGGTGCTGGAGGCTATTTTGAGGTCTCCCTGGAGCCTTCTTCAGGCTGAACAAGAAGCACAGAGCACATTTTCAAAGGCTGTACCTACGTGACTGTGTTAACATCTAGGCTTGGGTTTAAATTCAGACTTGGGCCAAGCACTACAGTCTCCTCAAATATGGGAAGGTGAGCTAGGTTGTATTGCTGTATGATGCATCACTGACAAAAGTGATTAAAATGTTCAACTGCAAAAACTGCTGTTTCAAGTGTAGCCAGGAAAAGCCCAGAAAGGTTATATTTACATGACTAGCAGTAAGAGTAATTATCTCTTTAACGGTAGTTTAAACAATTTCATATGGGCATCACTGAAAGACAATAAACATGGAACTCTAAAATGCTATATTTGCTAGCATTTTTTACTGTATGGCTATGGTCTGAAAGCCAGCAGAAAACTGCTTATGGTACTCAAGAGTTATTCTTCACATTGTAAAACACTGGGGAAAAATGTGACGCAAAGTTATTTCTTTGAAATGAAGTGGGAGTGCAAAGGAGGAAACTTCTTGTTGCTTTGAGATGTTGTGAAATACATCACATTTCAAAATACTGCATCGTTTTTATATTTTAAACCCAACAGACCCATTAAAAAAAGAACATTAAAGTTGCAGCATCTCACATGTAAATGGCTGTCTGCAGTTTTAACTGTGTAATGGGATCCTGCTTTTCCCACCAGAGAGAAAAAGGTTAAACAGTTGTTTTTGAGAGATAATTATTTGAAAGTCTTAAAAAGACTGATAAAATAGGGATTTACAAGCAGGTGAAATAAATGGAAAGTGGTGAAGGAAAAGGATTAGGATTGTAAGAGTATTCTGCTTTTATAGCTTTTAGAGTAGAAAGGTTAGTGAAGTTTTTGACACTGTGAAGGCTTGATGATGGTGGGAACTCTTGTAGAGATACAAAAATTCTCTGTCTTACTAATTATGAATCACTGTAGGGTTATGATAAAAGCCCATATCTGATAAAAGGAAAAGATAGGTAAAATGGAGGTAGGATAAGTAGTGGATAGAGGCTGCGCCTCTCAGAAGCATGATGACTAACTAATTATGGACTGTTGTGGTACTGGAGTCGTTGCTGTGCTGTGAGATGCCCGTGCAGCCTTCCTTGTGAATATGCATTGTTGTACAGTCTTTAAATATGCAATCTCACATTACTTTCACATAGGAGATAAGAATTTAATGAGTAGTGAACCAGTATTTTGTTTTATCATGTTCTCGGTGTGGTCCCAGGCTACAGTATGTGCTGTTTACTATATGCTGGTTAAAAGCTGTGCTGAAGGCAGAATAATTAACTTCCTCATGGGCTTTCCTATAACACTCATTGCAGTGAGATTGGAGTGTCTTACAATGTGAAATAAATTGCTACCTGAATGCGTGTTTGTTGGGTAGAGAATGCTTCTGCTGTCAAGCATAGACAAGTGTCAGGCATATGTATATGCCTAGTTTGAAATATTAGAGACTTAATTTCTGAGTACCCACCAGTATACAATACTTTATTTGATGTATACTTCCTCATATTTTCCTCAATTGCATATATATATATATTGAGGAAAATATATATTTTCCCGAAATGCAGCTGAAGCTCTTCAGCTATTCTGCAACCCCTAAACCAAAAAGGGGATATAAATGGAGACATCTGTGAGAATCTCTTGTTTGAGTTGCTTCCAGTATGTTTGACATTTCTGGTAGAGAATAGTTATGTGTAGCTGTATTTATAGAAGTGGGATCTTGCATCATGTTTAGGCTTAGATGCAGTGGTTTAACATGCTCCAAGAAGGCCAATGTTTGGAATTATTAATCTTTATCAAGTTGGGGCAGGTGAGTAAAATTTAGAACTTTTAAAACTGCTTAACAGTGTAGAAGCCCAACTCCCTTTTCAAAAGCACATAAATTGTTTATGAGCTTAGGTGCAGAAAGTTTTCAGTTTTATTCTACAATAAAAACAATGAGGTAGTATCTGTATCACTGCTGAAGGACAAAAATTCTAATTTGAAAGTTATCTACATGTGATTTCTAACAATATTCCAAAATTTAGTTGGAAGGTATTAAAATAGTGCAGGTGAGTTAAATAAATGCGATATATCTGCCTTGTGCACAAGATATAAGGATATTTTGTCTCTTATGTAAAAAAAGAAAATATTTAGGTAAAATGCATACTTTTTGAGGCAACATGGTTAATTTTACTGCTGCCAACACCACTGCAAATGTTCAGCCTTATAGTTTTCCCTGAAACAATAAGTAAATCAGCTTGTCTGAGGGAGAAGAATGCTTATTTGATTTAGAAAAATAACTTTACAACTTGCAAGTGTAAGTGAACATCTCATGCTATTTTAAACGTCGTATCAAATATGTATATATTGTATATATGCAGGCAAAGGCATAACTGGTGAAGACCAGGTACTAAAGGCTGCCATGAGTATAGCAGCACAGTAGAGCTTCAAACTGATTATTTCTTGAATTGCTGCATGTAATTTAGTGTATTAACATCAATTAGTGCTAACAGCCTAATATAAAGAAAATATATAAGTTGCATCTCAAAACTGCATATCAAAGGATGAAATAGCTCAGGCAATATCACTTGTGAAACTGAAGAACATTTCATAATTAGTAATTAATTCATATGATGCATCATGTAAAAATGTGCTTAATTTTAATTCTCTTTCTAGGGTTCTTTTTTTTTTCTTCTCTATTCCATATTTCATATGCTTGTCATTGCCCTTAAATACTTCTATTCGCTGTATTGCTTCTCTAAGGTATTTGAAAAAATGTGCTAATATAAGTGTAATGTTTTATCATGAAATAAATAAATTACATTAGCATAATGCTTAGGCTGAACTAGCTTTTGATTGTGAACTGACCTGAGATCTCCAAACTCACTTTTGCAGTATCTTTCAGAGGCTGTGGTATTTATCTGACTACCTTTGTTCTTCTAGGCTCTTAAACTTTTGAAATGCAAACAGTAACTGAGCTATACATTGTAGCTGCAACTAAAGCTTTTCAGGGGAAGATAACTGATCTTAATTCATCTGGTCTGCATTCCTACATGGCAACAATCTTGTATTTTATCTCTTAACTATAAACTGTTTTTAATCAAAATGTATGTCCTGAGAATGTATCTGATCTTCATTCCAAGGTAGCAATCAATGAAGGAAATCATTACTAAATTTGATAGTCTTGTCCAACATTTGCTTATTAAATTAAAAAATAAAAAGTCCAGTTTCTTAAGAACTGTCTGGCTTCCGTTTCCAGACTATAACAGTCACTCAGAGCAACATTTTTACATGTCCTTTGGAAAAGTTTAACATATTGTATTTGAGTCACTTCTCTGTCCTTGCCTGCACAAGCAAAATTGTGTGTGCAATTTTATTATAAAGCAGCACCAAGTCCTTGGAAGAGCTGTGCTTGAAATGGATACCTTATACTACCTCTATAGAGGAAGGTGCTAGTTTGAGTAAAGGCAAAGGATAATATAGAACTGTTTGTATGCAGAGTTAACGCATTGTAATTTATAGTCTTCGAAATGACGCTTTAACAATATGGGCTATGCTTGTGTCTTGAACTCTGAGAGCTTTGCTGTATGGTACTTACAGTTTTCAGATCTCTTTTGAAATTTATATTCCAGAGTCCACTTTAAAATAGGAACATTAGAATTCTGTACAATTATCAGGCTTTCAGTGTCGTGCATAGAATTAATGTTGTAGGTTTTCCATTATGAACTTAGTGTTTCCTAGGTCTTGTTTCTACGATACACTTAATGGAAAGTTTGTGCTCCTTATGAATTTTTATATAGATAAAAAAATACTTAATATATGCCTTTAGGCCAAAATTGGTGATTGGGTTTGCTCCTGTAGCTGTTCTGTCTTTTACATTATTTGTGTTACCTGCGATTATTTGCGGACAACCCCTGCATCTGGATATATGATGAACATGTTCACCACCAGGTTGCACATTAGTCTTTCCAACACCTCTCTGAAAATGCTGAGGGGTTTCACAGAATAATTACCAATAGGAAATCACTACAAAGTTATCTGGTTCCTAATGCATCCAATATATCCTTATATTCCATATGCTAATTTTTTAAGTTAGTTTCATACAGTACGGCTTGAAATAGTTTTAAAAAGTTTATGTTACATGTGAGATTAACACGATTAACCATGCTTAGATTAAAATAATAAAATTATTTTTGACAAGTCCTATTTTCCATAAAATCATTTTGACTGCCATTATTAATGTTCCTTTCTTTAATCCTCTGTCAGTTGAATCCCCTATCAGCTTTTCTTCTAACCTGCTCGGGATTGATGGGGTCAGTTTGGGTCATCTGCCTTGCCCTTTATGAATATTTTCATACTTCAAGGACTGTAAGAACTTATTGCTCTCCATCCCCAGTACTGCCAGATTTATTGTAACCTGCACCCAGTGACAGACAACTCCAGCATCTCTTTAAGTCTACTTATTACAAGTTTTTGAGAGTAACTGGCTGAAAGGATATTTATCCAAAGTAACTATAATTTAATACTCTGAAGCACAAAAGGTCTGAATCATTCAGTTAGACCTAGGCAAACTGTACGAAACCCAAGACTGATTTCAGATTGTCCGGACATCATGGATTGTACTGTGTTTTTTCAGCAGTATCTTCTGTGACATTGCGACAAATTCCAGCCCTGAATTTCCTTATGGTTCTCTCCACTAAAGAAAAAAAAAGAGTGGTTTCCAGCAACTTCATCTAAGATAATAAATGCGTGTCTTGTGTTCTGCTATCTCCAAATCTGCGTTTACAAGATTTATAATAGGCAATTGTTAATTTTGTTTGCTGCAGCCTGCTTGCTGACGAGAAATGGATAAGAAAGCAAATAATTTCAGTATTTGTTACAGACTAAGAATGTACAGGAAAGTTCGCTTTTACCAGTCTTTTATCATTGAGTCTGCTGTACTTTGGCTTTAGCAGAATTCAGTCCTGTCCTGACAGTGGCAATCTTCTTTTTGATGATGTTAAATTCATCACATCTTTTGCTTCTTGAAGACCATTAGGAAATTGCTGTAGAAATACAGTTTATAATATTACTTACCCATGCAATCCCAGCAATAAAGTTATCTTTGTACACAGAATGAACATCTTGACTCTGTGTTAATGGCAAAATTGTAATTTCATTTAAGTAGGGAAAGGATTTTTCTCTAAATCTTAATTCATTGTCAGGCCCTTCAGTTTTCAAGGAAGAAGAGAAGATGGTTTTCTAATGAAATTGAATTGACTTTTTTTCTTCAGATGGAAATTGTAATTGCCACTGACCAGTCTTGAGTGTGTTTTTTCTTTTCTGTTTTTTTTTTCTTTTTTTTTTCTCCTAAATTGTTCACAGTTACACTGGAAAGGGATTGCTGCAGCAACACTGTCTCTCCCTAAGTTTAGTTAGGGAGTCAGCCTGCAGAGAAAGTGGAACAGGAATCCCAGCTCTCATTCTTGACTTTCTTTTTTGTGCCTCCTCCTTTCTTTTGTGTTTATACATGAGTCTTGACAGCATATTGCTCTGGTCTGTCAGCCCATGGCTGTGGGCAGATTTGAGTTGCATAGGGAACACATCTAGGGGGAAAAGTGTGAGAAAAAATACAGTTGCAGAGTTGTATTGCTCAATTTTGATTGAGATAATTTGAATATCAGTAGGTGGTAATTCAGGTATTCTCACTAAAAAAAAAAAAGGCTTTATTAATTTATCCCAGGTGTCAGCACTGCTTTTCTCATTACTGCCTGGCATATTACACTGTCAGGGCTTGAAACACTAGTCCTTTATCTCTTACCTATGAAAAGATTTTTCTTTTTTAAAGGAAAAGACGTGTGTACCAGATTAAGTGCTGGATGTGTGTTTTAGTACATTTACGATAGAATAGACTTTTATTTTAAGCAGTGCCTTTCTTAAAATGATTTAGAAAACATTAGAGGCCCTTATGAGCTAGATACTGAAGTACTGCACAAGCTTCCTGAGTCACTTTGTGTACTCTTGACAAGAGCCCAAGCAGAATGCTGACTGTCAGAACTGCACTGACAAAAGGGATGCTTTTCAGTGCTGAAACACGAGTTTAAACTCCTACTCTTGCTTAAAAAAGGTTGAACTATCTTTAAGCGTACCTGAGGACTCGCCTTCTAAAGCCACGATTCAAATTGCATTGTAGCCAAGTCTGGTTTCTATGATCCAATGTGTGTGTGCTTTTTCTTGCAGTTCTTTTCACCCACTTTTCCATTGTGCGTGTTTCTGTTTTATTTTGGCATTGATTCTGCAGCAGTACTCAGACACGCTCGTATGAGCCCACACAATGTGAGGTAGGTGCAGCAAATTGCATAATCAAGTCCATTAAATAGAATTGCACTTCCATAATAAAATATGACAGCTGTCATTTAAAACAGAGAATTACTTTTCCCAAGGAGCATATTTTATTCTGAGGCAACTTCAAAGAAAATCTTCTCACATCAAGAAAGATAAAAAAATAGAGAATATAATAGAGGTTATTTTAATCTAGTTTAATCACCTGAACAAATAAATGGCTTGGATATGAATTAATGTGTATGACTGATGTCACAAAGGAAGGAAAGACAATTCCTAGCAACTGACCCACGCTTCTGTGGCATGAAGTTTGAAAAGTAAATTGAGCTTTAGAATTTTGTTTTAATTATTCCATCTGGTTCATGCAGAAACTCTTTTAGACTAAAAACTGCACAGCATAGGCTTAAAGTTCTACATGGCCATTTGTGCTATGTTTGGATTATTTGGACTTATTCCAGCGCTACTCTGTGCCTGATTATCTGCCAGAAAATCCAAGATAATCATAGGTAGAACACAGAAAGTGAACTTTCCTCTGCATTTTGGCTTTTTTCATACAGTCTGTAAAGAAAGTAATTCTGACGCTCTTTACAGCAACTCATAGGCAGACTTCCAAGAATAGTCAGTGGCATTTTTATTCCTTCTTATGACTTTTATGAATAGCCATTATGAAATGCAGATTATACTAGTAATTCTGCATATGTGTATGTGGTTTAGATGGAAGCTAGCAAGTTAAATTTTTAGTAGTTGGTTCATGTGAAAGAAAGGAAGGTCATCCACTTGCTACTGAAGTTCCCAAAATGCTGTTTGCTAGAAGTGTACTTGGAGAAGTACCATTCCATAACTGCCCCAAAATACCATTTCCATCATGCCCACTGGCAGAGACAGGATGCCGTGCTAGATGGATATCTGATTCAGTCCTGCTATGTTATGTTTACAAAGGAGCCATGTTACAGTGAGAAAAAGTATGTTTGAAAGGCTTTAAATAGTGAGTAATAGGCTACTGAGTTTGGAGAAGTTTCTGGAGAGTTAATACTAGCACTACTGAGAGTTAAGATGTTTGATAAGACTATATGCAGTTTTGAAAGGAGTAAGGAATTTGGAATACAACATGCAGATGATAATAAATTATGAGAAACTGAACTTCCCAGTGAGGACCAGGGCTGCTTTTTCCATGTGTTTTAAGGTCTAGATTGAATTTCTTAGGTCTTCAGGCAAAGCTCCCACTGGATTAATTTTTGGCATCTAGTCTATAAAAATGACATCATTTCTTCAGCTTTAAAAATTTACCTCAAAATTGACAAGTGAAACTACTCTAATTCAATTGTATTAACTTGAGTGGGATATTTGCTTGTGTGAGGACTGTGCTGTACAGATTACCTCAGTTAATAGAAGGAAATTATTTATTCCTATGAACATTTCAGGATCATAATGGACTTGAATGTCTACTTGAATCTCTCTCAACAAAAGACAAGATGTGTGTACAACTGGTACATCTTAACCCATCTACATAAGAGCTTTGTTTTACTGAGGCTTGCGCTGGTCCTCTATGCTAGGTTATTTTTTGCCTGAGTACACGAAAAGGTGGTTTTCATGGCTTACACATTGAACTGGCTCACAATAGCTGAGTTCATACCCTGGGAGGCCAGGCTCTGATATGAAAATTGGAATATGAATTGGCAAGTATTAGGAGAGAAATACCAAAGTTAGAGAATTAAAGAACCTTTAGCTTTGTTAAATAATAATTTATTTAATAATAAATCATCAAATGGCTGAGATTAGGAGGAACCATTTTATCTAGTTTATTTTTTTTAAGATATTCACTTCGTACAGCTACATATTTGTTCCTGTCACATTCCTCAATATTAAATTTCATGTCTCTAAATGGTGTGAGCTGGTTTTATTTTTTCAGTCAGAGCCTTTAACGTTTATTGATTCATGGTAAAAAAGGAAACGATGAAAGGCTTCTTCAAGATACTTGAAATTGGATCAATTCCTTTCTTTTAAATTGGAAATACAATATAACAATTACTCTAGGATATGTGTCTCCAAGTGCAAGTGGTTAGAGTATATGTAATAATTTTCTGGTTTATTTGAATGTACAGGCTCAGCATCTGTATTTTATAAATTCTGACATCCTAAAGTTAAGTAGGCTAGTGTGGCAGTTTTGAAGTAGTAATTTAACTTGCAAGTAAGTCATTGTTGAAGTTAAATGAGTGTTTCACAACAGACATCATGCACATTTTTCAAATACTTGGTATATCTGTAAGTACAGTTCTAGCACATGACAGAAGGTTTCAGAGCATTGTCTGAATTGCTGTCATTCTCTGTCCAGTATTAATTTTATCCTTGTGTATAAGATTAATATGCACATAATTAATAGGTGGATGACACTACAAGAGGAAGAAGGCCAACAAAAATCGATTTCTTCAGAACCTGTCTTAGGACAGTTGGAATTTCTACCTTTGTTTTGATTCAATTTTGATAACAAGGGAAAGAACAATTTTTTTTTTCTAAGATCTTTTTATGTGTCATGGGTAATAAAATAAAGAGAAAGAAATAGTCAATACAGCAGTAGTCAAATCTGAATTTCTGCTTTCACTGAGTCATAACATTAAGCTCATTTCTGTAAGGTAAAATGAGATATGCTTATTTTCTGTTCCAAAGTGATTTTCTTTTTTATACTGAAAGCATAAACAGAAATCCATAAAGATTTTGTGAGGGTAGAAAAAAATATTTAGATTTCAGTTATCTGTCTGAATAACAGACTGAATGTTCAGGTAGAACTATCAGTTACAAACAAGTAGAGGAATGGGAAGAATGAGGAGTGCACAAATACCAAAATACATAGCTTTTTCTGCCTGCCTGGAAGTAGAAAGTGATATAATTTTCTCACATTTGTCTCCTATAAGCAACTAAGATTTGAAGGTGGATGTTGACTTGACTTTTGGTACTTCAGGTACTGGCTGGTATCTTTGTAGGGTCCTGGTACCCCTCCTATGGTTGCGAGTTCTGGTTGGTGTTATAGGAAGGGGGATGTATATCTGTGAGGAGTGCTGTGCCCTTCTGCACCAGGAAGGGTGATAGTTCAGAGCAGGGAAAACATTGCTTCATGCTAAAGTTAGGTGGCTCAGAAGTAAGGAAAGAGTAAGTCAAGGCAATGGGCACTATCATATAGAAGATAGGAGAGTTTTGGAAAAAAGTAACAATAAACTTTCAAGTGTCTAACATTGGGACTTTAGTACTAGGCTAATGGGATTATGTCATAGTATACTTCTCTAATTTTCACTTTTGAGGACTGTTGTGCACAAGCTGTTATTTCATGCCTTGATTTTCCTTCTAGTAGTCTACGTCTTTGTCAGTTGCGTGTTTTATGGACTGCTAATAAAGATGCCATATTTCATTCTAAAAGGATCATATTTTGAGAGTGTTAAAAGTATAACATGGGTGAAATAGAAATGTGTATCTTTCATTGTAGCACAAGGATAGGGTGCATTTCACTGCATATTGCTGCTGGTCTTTTTTGAACTGTTTCCTTTTATCTGTTTCCACACAGCTGCCCACCTTCTTTCATACTTTTCCCAGTGCTTATTTCATACTTCTCTCCTCTGTTAACTTCCTTCATAACAGTTGTTCTAGATCCTCCTGAAAGTTGGAAAACCATGCTACATTCTTTATTAACATGCTCACAGGTTTTTATAATCACTTCAGTAATAAAGAGTAATTTAAATTTTGCTTTAAAATACAACCACCATAAATTATTAAAGGAAATTAATTTTAGACAGGTTCTCCATCATGCAGGACCTAGAGTTCTTTATTCACATTAATTAATGACAGTACCTCAGATAGTGTAAAGACTATAGCATCCTATTCTGAGTTGGATACTTACATAATAGCATCCAACTATTGCAAGATGAACAGAGAGTTGAGTGTCTGAAAGTCATGCACTTAAAGCACTTCTCTTATTAAACTTTTCATAAGAACATCAGTAGTTTGCACTGATGACTTCTATTTGGATTAGAGAAGACCGAGCTGTATAAATTAAGTAGCAAACAAATAAATGGAATAAGTTAACTCAGAGATACTGCATTTTGTTGTGAACTTCATGCTTTAATTGCAAAGCATAATGTAATTAATCGTGCACCAGAACATGCTTTGGAGTACCCCTTGTAAAAGAACTGAAATTTGAACAGCAGGAGAGCAACCTTCTTTCCACAAAAAGGAGCAGGACAAGGATTTTTTTTTTTGTCTTTGTGACTTTCAGTGTACATAGATTGCAAAATCTGAGCAAGGTCTCTTATCTTAATACTTGATTGTTCTTTTGCAATTTACATCTTCCTTCTCCAGTCATATCTACCAAAATCTCACAGAGCTATTTTGGTTCTGTCTTCGTTGCCTGAATTTACAATTATTTGGTTGGAATCACTGCCAGTGTTGGACCTCAGAGGTGTAGGATGCTTTAACTTTATTTGTAGACCTACATCTCCATCTCCATTGTACCTTCTGCCAGAGATGTCTTTCCCTCCTTCAAAACATTTAGCAAGACTTGTCTACTAGAACAAATGTACTTCTATCTTGAACAATGCAATGTCAAAATATACATAAACCAGTTCTATTCTCAGTAACGCTTTTGGCATAACTGAGTAACTTTATTGACTGCAAAAAAGCAATCTGCTGTCACTAATTGAGAGATAGATTTTGACTTCCTTGTCTTGTGTTTCATCAGTTTTGGATCTTTTCTTGAAAGTATTTCCTGTTGCGTTGTTGAAGTAACAAATAGAGGTACAGATTAGAGCTGTAAACTAGGTTAATCTGAATCTTTTAAATTTTATTTTGCAATGTATGTTCTGTATGGCAATATGGTGTGTACTAGGATTTCTGCGATACAATATGCCAATGACTTCATTTTTTTTAAATTTCACTGATGTTTGTAGTTGACATAACTGTAGTAGCAGGAGCCTAATGTGAGACAAACTGTTCAATGGATTCCTTTCTCCAACTTAAGTTATTTCTTTCCATTCCCTCAAAACCTCCCCATTCACTGCAGTGTGATATGTATTTTCACTAATTTCTGTGTAGTAAATTCCCTTTCTGATTGACAAAACTTAGCAGTTTAATCAGCACCTGATTTCATAAGTTTGTGTCTGAGTGAAGAGAATTTCTTTTGACACAAACACTTGTAGGTTTTTTTTTCTAGAATGACTACAATTTCATTCAAACCGTTTTATTAGCCATGTATATACAAAATGTTTGTAAGCCACAGAACTCTGAGCAATAGTTCTTTTAAACAATTATTTGTTGCCTTTTTTTCTATTTTCACATTCTTTTGCACGATTGTTTTATTCTGTGAGTTTATTTTCTAGCATAAAGGCAATACAACTATAGTAATAGAATGACAACTGTCAGCTATGCATACACTCGCAAGAATAGTGAACTTTAAACGCCTTTCAAACTTTCTTTCTGAGAGAAATAATTTATCTAAGTGCCATGATGACATTCCAGCTTCTTACCATGTGGCTGAAACAATGAGTCTTATCTAAGAATAAGAAAAGCTATAAAAAACACTGGAGGGTTTTCTTTGTTTTGTGTTTGCATTTTGAATAATAGGCAAGGCATGTTTGACATAAGACAGCAGAATGATTAGACTAAGGATTTGGAATGCAGCTGCACTGATGGTATTTAGCAGCCTTATTAACACACTATAGTGCCTCAGGCTAATGATTCTTGCAGTTTTTCAGTCATTTCTTGCAGTCTGCTTAGGCAGAAAGCACTTACTTAGGCCTACTTTTGAGCATGGTTTGTCACCAGCC
>JASSUY010012211.1:0-19363 GCA_032466535.1 Forpus xanthops
GGACAATTGCTTAAAGACATCATCTCCATCGGAGCTGACTGCAAGATGCAAAAGGGATTCCAGATATCCGGTCTCAATCAATGAGTCTTGGACTATTTTGTCCCTTCTTCAGAATAAGAAATGCATTGATTTTTCATCTGAGCCTTACTGTCTTTCTTTATATTGCCAATTAAAGGCTATCAGAATAGCAGATATTCTGTTAGCAAAGTACATTAGCGTCCTGGTTTCAGTCAAGCAATCACAACAATTAGTAAAACTGTACTCACATAAACAAGCAGGTTCCATATCTTAGTTTAATCAACCTTCTTCCTTGTAGATCACTAAGACTATTAAACTTTAGTGATTAATAAAAATTAAAAGCAAGTGATCCTGATTACCTGAAATTAAATAAAGTGCTGCATTGATGTATTGTCAATTTAGTCTAAGTCAATCAATGTAGCTTAACAATTTCTACAGTAGTATTCTACTACTGCCAGTGCACATGCTTTCAAGTGCCTGGCAAACAATTCCAACAGTTTTTGCAATCAAATGGAAGAAGAGAGAAAGCAGCCATGAGAATGAATCATTCCACTGTATTATTACCACAATCCATATTTCTATCACTAAGACCTTCTCTTTGGTACTCATTTCAATCCTGCACTTTGTGATCTTCAGCAGTATCACCTTGTCTTTTGTGCCCAGTTGCTGATCTCTTCTAGTCCTATACCTACACTCAAGACATTGCTACAATTGCTAGGAACTTCCTGCCCTAGCTCTTAATGGTTCAGCAAGAACAAGCTATCTCTTCTCCACCCTAAAAACCTCTTCAATCTTCTTTTCCCCCAGGGAAGTTGTGCTCTCCAAGGTGAAAGGCTGCAAACACAGCATCACTGAAGAGATACAGTACAAGATTTGTTCTCATCACTACATTTCAACATTAGATGAAGCTTGTGACCTTTCTAGTTGAGTCATTGCACTTCCACTTTCTGTCTCACTTTAGGAATATCATTCATTTTATGCATGTTTGAATGAGACCTTAAAAATAGAACTCATGTTTATTCATACAGATATTTGAAATTCTTAAGGGTTTATCTTAGAAGTCCTCTGTCCAGCTCCATTTCTTTCCATAAAGGAAGAATTATGCTCCTTTTCCTGTGTAGTGATGTTACACAGTGGACTATTAGGGGGCAAGGCTTTTCACATTATGAAGACCAAGCCCCTTTTAGGAGTGCTCTCTGTAGACTAAAGAAAGAAATAAATGAAGCCATTTCTTTTGGACTTAAACTATCAAAATTGAGGTAATAAAATCTTATGCTGTAGAGATAAGTAGATAAAAACAAGCACATGCTTTGAATTTAAGAACTAAGATACCAAAGAGTTAAAATACATAATCCATAAATTTGCTACTGAAAATATCCAACTTCAATTATGCTTCCCTCCAGGGGGGAAATAGCTTCAGAAAAAGACAAAAATTACCATCAATACTCATGTTCTGAATGGCTGAGGACATCTTTTCTGGCCAGCTATGAACACTGCACTGGTTAAAGCCTGCAGAGGAACTTTATCCTTGTTTCTCAGCCATCTGAGACAGATGGCTATTTAAAAATCACGCATTTGTTTCACATATGTCAGCAAGTAAATGACATGTACAATCCAATAAATCTATCACTGAAGAAAAATCTTGATCAATGGATGCAGGTTTCTGTGCTGTATCTTGTCTACCTCAATTTTTAGACACACATGTCAATCTCATTTCAGATTTCTTGCTGTTTATCTTGAAATACTATTACCATTCTCAAGCTTTACAACAGTTTATTTGTGTCTTTTTTTAAACACATTTCACAATTTGATGAACACTATCATTTTGAAAGCTTTTTCAAAGCAGCCAGCCGAAGCCAAAAGCTGCATTGTATGAAAATTACACATACTGTCTAAAACCCATTTCCAAAAGTTTCATCTGAGTTCCCAAAAGATTCCAGAAATTCAGAGTATTTACATAATTACTTTGTGTACTGCTTGACTAGATGAGGGGAAATCAGTTGTCACAATCAACTGTGTTCTCAATCTCATCTTTCCTTGACCTCCACTCCTGTGTTCTTTTTCTATGTAGGATACTAAAGAGAATTTGTGTGGTATTTGCCAATAAATTAGTTAAATTCTACTGAATTGTTGAGATGAGGTAAGGTAATTCCTTATCTGTTCTAAATACTTTAAAAAGCAATCAACACATACATGCATTTGAAGCATAAGAAGGAAAAAAGATCTGAGATGTGCAACAATATTAAACTAGTATGAAGCAATTAATTGAACAGATAATTCAGTTTTAGTAAATTGATTACTCTTTTTGTGATAAATACAGCTAGTGACATTACTTGTTTTGCCATGAAGTAAACGTGATGAATATCAAAACTTACTTCACAGCTTTGCTTTAGAGGCCACACGCACAATGTGTGAGCACAGCCAGGTTCTTTGAATCTTTTACGTAGCCAGTAGGACTACAACAATACAATCCACAAGCTTCTTGAAATGTACTCCATCAAACCTGTCTGCTCTCCAGTATGCTTTTAGCCTTGCACTTAGCTCCACATTCTCCAAGCGACATCTTTTATTCCTAGCATGGAAGTTTCCACGTTTATGTTGAGACCACAGACCCAGCAGAGGTGCAGACACGCTGCACATGGACCTCACGAAACAGACTCCCTTAACATTTACTTTGTTAGTGCAGATGAACCACACTGGTGCCAGCAATCTAAACTAGAAGCTATCTGAGACTAATGTTCAAAACATTACTCTCAAAGTCATCTTTGGGAACAAACATCCTACTGCTTTCTTCCAATATGGCCCTAAGGATCATTGCCTGGAACATCTTTCAAGGGGGCTGTCTACGTCTGCCAGATCCAGAAGAGTTTTCATGTCACTTTTGTGCTCCCAGCTCAGGTACACTCTGGTTGGTATTTCTGACCACGTCTGGAGAAGATGCAAATGAATATCATCCTCCCTTCATCATCCTGGGGAATGTGCACCAATTCCTTTGCAACTGAACCGTAGCATTCTACTGTTTAAATTACTTGGCATACAGCACACATACAAAGAAAGAGGATCCTTCTTGTTTGCAATAAGAGGAAGTCAGTGTTCTCAGCAACAGCTCTAACTACAGGATACTCCCACCACCCAAAAAGCATAGCAAGAGGCATTTCTCTGAAGCACTGTAATCTTTTCAATAACTGTTTGCTCCTTGTAAACATTTATGTTATGAAATCACAAATCTTGATAATTCAGATTCTCCATGTAAAATTTTCATGAAAATTTGATCTCAAAACGACAGCAAGCTTTTCATCAGGTTATACTTTTCCCAGTAACACTGTTTCCATCGGGAGTAATTTCCACTAAAAATCCCTCAGAATGCATGGTCCTGTTAAGCTTCAAATGGAGCTGCTAATAACTGCATTGACAAAAACCATGTCCTTCACTTACTGTATCTAACACAGAAAAGATATTAGCAAAACATACTTATGATCTATCCAGTTCAATGGGTGTTTAAATGTGAACACAGTTCAATGAATCAAGATCTCTATGTGCTAGCCTTGCACTTTAACTTCTGACAAAGACATCCATGTTAAACCCTGTCAGAAAACTCATATCAAAACCCCTCTGCAGTCCCCGAGAAAGACAGTCTATTGTCTCTAACACAGCAAAATCTGGCCAGCAGCTGGAGAAGGCAGACTCAATAAGGCAGTTCATAGTGAAGTCTGGCTGGGGAGAAACTGTGTCCCAAGAGGAAGAGCGGCAAAAGAAGAAAGATGTCAGTATTTCAATCTTCGGTATGAAAGAAAAACTATGTGCATGAGCCCTCAAATACCAGAGAAGGGTGAACTGGCCAACGTACCAGGACAGGACAGTAAATAAAACTGTTAAATAGAAAACTGTTATATAAAAAATGGTAAGTAAAAGCAATATAGAAGAGCCTCTTCAGTAACAGACAAAATATTCACTGAGATTGTCAAGAAAGCCAGTATTATTGCTGTCATTAATCTGTCACCTTTTGGGTTAAGGTCCTTTAAAAGTTCTTGCATATAAAGTGACAACAGCAAAACACAAAAGGTACATGCTCTGTTTAGAGCCATCTTACATGAGCTACCCAAATAACATTTTCTCAATACATTAGCATACAGTGGAGACTGGGACAAATCTTCCAAGTTATAATAAAAACAGAAATAAAACCAGATTGAGTCACCACCCTACTAAACAGCTCCAGTAAACTAAAACAGCCAAAAAAGGCAAAACAAAACCCAATGAGAAAACCCACTATTCCTCCCCCTCCCCACCCCAGCCCTTAAATTACAATTAAAACAGTTTTGCAGTTTTAAGTCTCATAGCAAACTAAAATTATCAGGGATAGTGAGAAGAGGTGTCAATGTGTTCGGTGATGAAATTATGGCAATATCTAACTGGATATTAAAAGAAACCTTTGCACCAAGAGAACAGACGAACAGTGGGACAACTTAGGCAGAACGGTCGCGCTGTCTCCCTCCCTCCTTGTAGGTGTTCAAGGCCAAGGTGTACAAACCCCTGAGCAGCCCGTCTAACTGTACAGCTGATCCTGCTTGGAGTAGAGGTTGGACTAGGGACTTCCTTAGGTCCCTTTCAGCTTGGGTAACCCCATGACCTTATGCAAGAAATTCGGATAGCCTTTCTGACATCATCAAAGCTGGAACTTCTGACTTTGCAACTTGCTTCCTTTAAAAAAAATACAAAAGCTTAAAAAGAAGCTATTATGCAGTTTCCTGTTTTTAATGATTTCAACATTAACATGCAGAAACTGTGTGCATCTCTTTAGCAGAGAGCAGCTGAAATCCACAAGCAATGAAAGTCGCTTAAGACATAGTATTTTACCTGGAAACAGAACATTTTTCTTTTGTTTAGTATGGCATTTCCAATTCTATAACTCTTGACAGCATGACAACTGCAGATTTGCAAAAGAAGTCAGATTTAGATAAGACATAGAAAAAAAAATAATCACTTGCCTACACTTCTGAGTAAAGGGACTCAAGGCTGACTTCCAAGGTTTATTTAAAAAGCAAAGTTTGGAAGACCTCTGAATGTCAATACTATGATGTATTACATTGACATTTATCTTCCCAAGATTGCAGATACATAGTAAAACCTGAAGGTGATATTTTTCATCTCTGCTTTAAGAAGAATTGGGGAATACCAGGAATACAAATTACAAGATGCACCTGGCTCCTGCAGAAAATTAATGACTGTAGACAAGCTGCCTTTACTTTTTTATCTAATTGGTTTTTGATTTAAACCTCTGTCTGACAGGTGTTGGATTTTTTAAGCTGATGTTCCAGAGTAAGATGGATTCATTTCTACAACCAGTTTACTTTTGCCTTACACATTTTCGTCCTGTTTGTGTACCAACACAAGCACCTTCACTTGCGCCTGTGGAGCTGGATCAAGGAGTCCCCACAGCCAGTTTTGCAGCAAGCCAAATGACTTTGGTATCCATACGCAGGGTGAACATTAGTTCTGAGCTAGTTCAAAACAGGAGCATAGGGAAAAAAAAAAGGAAAACAAAAACCTGGAAGCAAGGTGTAGCTGAAAACACCAAGGAAAGTGC
Organism: Forpus xanthops; assembly: GCA_032466535.1. Classification (NCBI taxonomy): domain Eukaryota; kingdom Metazoa; phylum Chordata; class Aves; order Psittaciformes; family Psittacidae; genus Forpus; species Forpus xanthops. The sequence continues at coordinate 5,603 of JASSUY010012211.1, forward strand.
CCTAGTAGTAAACCACACAGCACACAGCTGCCTCCCCAGGCCCTTAAAACCATTACTTAGACATAAGCATGCAGATAGACAAGGACCCTGCAGTTCTGAATTCGCCAAGTGGTTTCTGGCCATCCTCAGGACCAGAACAAGTACCTGCATGGTGCCCAACTCAAGAGAGCATCTGCTGCTTGTATACCTCTAAAACAAAACAACACAACTAAACAAAGCCAAAACAAGGAAAATACCCCCAAGCACCTTTCTCAACCTTTCTTCTCCCTTGGAGGAAATCCACTTGCTGTGCTAGGGAAAGGGAGGTATAGAGGCAACACACTTATGTGCCAACTTAATTTAGGGCCAGACACTCATGGTGCGCTTAAGAGCATCAGGAAAAAATATGCAGGCTTTCTTGGTTTTCCAAGCCACTGCACCACACCCAGACCCCCTTTTAGAAATAATCAAAGTGTTCCTAGGCAGGGGATGCCTGTAACAGTAAAACATTACTCTTTTGGGTGGTCTGGGCAATGGCTGCTGGTCCCCTTCCCAAGGCACCTAGGCCTGCTTTTGCAGTGTTTCTTGTGGCGTCAATGGCAATGCAGGAACACTGTTATGTTTAAACAAAAGGACATTACTGTTAAATATTCTTAGCAGGATGAATCTCTCTTTCCTCTTCTCAACCAAAGCTACAAAAAGATTATCTTCTCTGTTAGCACAGAATTAAGGAGACAGATACATGTTCTTAATGGGAGGAGCGGGAAGATGTGCATAACCAGTGCTTGCCTTGACCTAAGTGAGGGCACTTCTTCCAAGAAATCTCCAAGCCTCAAGAGAGTTCTCATTAAAAATACATAAAAATGGTGACTCTTCACAGCATGGTGATTTGAGCATATATTTCTAAATCTCCAATAATACCCTTTCCTTAGAAAATGCACACAATTTTCAGGCAAAGCTCTCTTCCACATAAGTATTTTCTCACTCTTGTATCCAACCTTTTATGCCAGTACTGTTAGATAAGAAAAGCTGTCAGCGAATGTACCAGTCTAGCACTGGCCACATTTCTTCAGTCTATAGACAAAATAAATCAAAGTAAGTAAAGAAACCAAAATTTTAAAAGCAAAAATATATGAAAGGAAATGAACATCACAGAGGTTAACATGCATTGGGATAAAATCATCACTGGTTATAGAACATTAGAGTTGCCAGAACTGGTCTTTTTCATTACATTTAAAGCTTCTTTGAGTCCTACAGCTGATACAGTATATATCAGCTAGGCAACATTAAGGTCTGACAAAATTAACAAAGGCATACAGGGAAGAAAATAGACTTCCTACAGGAAAGTTGTTGGGGTTTGGTGCTAGACTATGAATAGACTGCCTAAATATACACTGCTGGAAGGTTTCCATTCGTAATGCCAAATTGACTTACAGAAAGCCAGCTACATACAGGAATATTTAAGATTTCAGCTATAAGACAATGATTCTATACCTGAGACTCTAAATTCCTCATTAGTAAAACTAGGCTTAAAAATAGATACCCATACATTTTAATAAATACATAAAAAGTAAATTGCTCTGAACTTAGGAAATCTCAGGTTTGAGAATGAAAAAAGGAGGACAATAAAATACAATTATATTCAAAAGCTTTCTTACCAATGAACACTACTGCATCACAGTCAAGATTATACAGTTAACCTGTTAAAATGTATTTCTGAAGCATCAACCTAGAAGGTATAATGAATTCTGCTTGCAACATTATGCCTTTGGTAATAGTAAGTACCACATTATGATTATAAGATATTCACAGATATTTCTGCCTGTTTCTTAGAAATTAACAGCTATGAAACACTGCTGAAAATTAGGACTGCTCGGATTAGACTGCAAACTGTATTTTGACAAGTCATCACTATAGACTGAATTCTTGCAAATACCATACAAGATAAAACCTGTTCAGAAACCTGTTCAAGCTGCCCCTCCTTTACAGCAAAGATAACAGTTCAAGTCCATCAATGAAAACTTTACTGCTTAGCACTTGAGGCTGTGAAGACTTCTTTAATCATAGACAAGAACTGTAGAGTTTAAAATTAAACAGGTTGTTTTTCTTTTTTTTTTTTTCTCATGAAACTGTAGTATTTTATATCCTGTGACAAATCTGTTAGAAGATAGATTGCCCAAGCTATTACAGAGGATAAAGTCAAGAAAAGTAGTCTGATTATTTATCTTTCTTCCTTACTTCCAGATATCCATATCACTTAATACTTTATTGCAATGCAAAAATATTCTTAAGCTGTGGAACAGTGGTTTGTGAGGATAAGCCTAATTAACTCCTCAAATTCCCACAACAGTGAACAAGGATCTTTAAGTAAGACATTCATCCTTCAACTTAGGATAAGACTCAAATAAGAATCTGGAATAACAAAGAGCAATGCACCTCGTTACAGTAACATGGATTTCTGCGGGCTGTACCTTCACCACCTGAAGATACAGGACTGATAAAAACATTTTAAAGAAGGAAAAAAAAGAAGAAAAAGAAAAAAAAAAAACCAAACATGTTTACGTTTCCAGTAGATAAAAAATTATGTTACGATCTGAAAATCAGTCTCACATGCCTTACTGTAAGCTCGCCCATCACTGTCTCTGTTCTTAACGTAACAGCAAATCCATGAGGTACCTCTGACTACCTGCACACATTTCACCACACAAATATATGCAAGTCAGCCTAAGTTTTGAAACTACACACCCCTGGGAAATACTGCTAAAACAAACACCCTCCAAAGAGGCATGAGGCATCTCTCAACCACAAGACCTAGGCATATACGAATTACAGAAAGGGAAAGTAAGACAGATGAAGTGTGCTCAAGGACAGCAGATTTCAAAGAATTCTAATTATTTTTAAAGTAGGTCAACCCCCAGGACATATCCATTTCATCCAGAAAAATTAATCCAGCCTGCTCCCTGCCATTCTCTTTTCCCAAGGCCCCTCAGGCATACACAAAGATTAAAGGCTACATGAACTATCCTGGCAGTCTGCTCCCTTTTATCACAACAGCTTGACAACTCCCCTGTCATCACCAGCCTTGGTAGAAGATAATAATGGGAGCAAAACTTGTTAACTCCAAGAGGTGACTGATATGACTATTCATGGAAAAGGTAACTCCGCTCTCTAATACTGCAACTCTATCTCACAGAGATTTCTCCCCATCTCTCTACGTGAAATCATGGCAATGGTAATGACGTTTGAGACACGTACTCACTGCTGTATATGAGCACTCAAGGGTCTCATCATACACTGCCAAAGCTGGGCAAGAGCAATCATTTGCTCCAGATTTGATATGAAAGTCTTCTCCCAGTCTGGATTCCACTGTCATAGATAGCTGTTCTTGAGGCTGTTTCTTCTGCTGGTGACTCTGAAGAAGGAGCTCATACCTGAACCCCCTCAAAATGCTTCACAGCCTCACTGTCAAACCAACACTTTTTGGTCTCCCTTAGACTGACCTGTCTTCTACTGTTGGTATCGCTAAAAAATAAGCAAGTGTTCAAGACAAATAGACTGGTAATGGAAAACAGAGAGGGACAGAGAACACAAGGAGTCTTCAAGTCTTAGACACTGAGATCATACAAATGCATACCAGAAACTAATCTGCTGTCTTATTTCAGATACGCAGGGCTGAAATGCATCCTCAGAGAATACTCAAGACCACTTTATACACTCAGTAAATCTCACACCATATGCTGATATTCCATTGAGTATTTTGAGCTCAATCTCCAAAAAAGCGATATTACATGCTGGAGAAGATGGGTTCAAACTCAAACGGGAAGTTTAGATTGGATATGAGGAAGAAATTCTTTACTGCAAGGGTGGTGAGGCACTGGAATGGGTTGCCCAGGGAAGTTGTGAATGCTCCATCACTGGCGGTGTTCAAGGCCAGGTTGGACATAGCCTTGGGTGGCATGGTTTAGTGTGAGGTGTCCCTGCCCATGGCAGGAGAGTTGGAACTAGATGATCTTATGATTCTTTTCCATCACCAGCAGGAGACACATTCTTCTGAACTTGAGAGCTGCTGGCTAAGAGCTCTGTGGTCAGAAGCAGGTGATAGAGACAATCAGTAAAACCTCATACTCCATCAAAAGAAGAAAACAACAAAATTTACCTCCCACCCTTTTCCACCTCTGCAGGTGATACTGTTTTTAAGCTAATCACTAGTGAAAGTCTTGGTTCTGTGGAGGAGGAACGTATTTCATAGAGGGGAGGGAAATGCGGAATAGGGGGGAGGGAAATGCGGAATAGGTGAGAAAACCCCAACATATTTCATAGCTTCTGTTCAAAGCTTCTCAGAGGCTTTGGTATGTTAAATTACACTTGTGGGAGATGGATTAGCAGAGCCAGAGCAGGTGAAGCAGTCTAAGGTGCATGATAAATGCATCACTGACACATGCATAGCTTTTAGAAGACATATATTATGAGCCTTGAAGAGCTGCCTTGAAGGGCTCATTTCAGTGAGAGTGTAGCAAATCTTGTTTCAAGACTAAAGCATGCAGGGAACAATTTATTTTCCCTGAAGAACACATTATCTCAATATTGTCTTTCTTGGTCTTTCCTCCTCAATAGATAAGTCATGAGAAAACTTGTGACATTACCACCTCAGATACTTTTAAGAGGTAGCTTGGTTACTTTTTTTGGGTTTGCTTCAAAATGTTGCAGATGAGGCATTTTCTACAGTCAAAATAATTAATACCTTTTTCTTAGACATATCTAGAATTCTTATTAACCAGCTCAAAACAAGGTCACTGCTTGATTATCACAAATCCATAAAGGTAGGAAATGAGAAGTAAAATGGGGTGCTGTTATGCTTATGCCCTATTGAAATGCTATCCTATTGAAATCTTTGTTTTTTTACCATCACCCTTAAAAGGGAAATCTTTCACTACAGGTTAAAAAACAAAGCAAATTTTAATTCCCAAGTTTTGACAAAAATATTCAGAAGGCTATATGCAATAACATTGAAAATACTGTATTTTTTCTAAAGCACACTATTTAACATAATGCTTTCTGCCTTATTAAGTCAGCTGCACTCACCTAAGTGATAACAGTTGTTTCTGAGCCATTTTCACTGCCCATTTTTTAAAAAACAACAAAATAAGTAAGAAACTTTGTGAGCTGAGCACCATCTGCTTATGCTTTATTTTCATTAACAGTTAGATTTTGAGACCTTCGACCGTAAAGAAAGCTTCCAAATGTAAACAGCATGTAAACCAGTATACTGTTTTTACCTTATACCTTCCTACAGTTCTTTCCTGCTGCTTGGGGGTTTATTGCACATCAGTGCCAACTGCTGCCATTTGCAACTGAATGTTCCACAAGGGAATCAAAGGAAAATAAGCTGCACCTTAGGAAAGCCAGAGCAATATAAAAAACATTACTGGAGTCAGCAGTTAGAATGATGGATTCAAGGAGACATGTTAAGAGAGAAACTTAAAAGAAATACAAACCATCATAGAGCAGCAAACAATTTGTTCACTGTAAAAAAAAGGAGAAAAAAAGACACAATTTGTTCCATGAGTTGTAAAAAAGCATGTTTATGCATGTAGAAGCATGCTTAATTCCTGCTTAATACAATCCTTTTTTAGGCATCAACTCTTCATTACAAAAAGAAGATATTTTTGTTTTAGTAACAATGTATGTATATAGCCTGGTAAGAATATTTTTATTCCCATGTGAGAAGTCAATGGATTTTCAGAATAGAGGAATTTTGTGCTACAAAATATATCCCTGGGAAAGCACCAATCTATTTCAAAACTAGCTTGCATTAAGCTAAAGACTTTATTTTTTTCAAATTCCAGACCTAGAAATTTGATATTCCAGTGAGTAAGCAAGCATTTCAAAACTGTTCTGTCCCAAGCAGGGGGAACACAATAAGGATATCTGTTTGAAAAACAAAGGTAGAATTCAAGCTCTAGCCTTCTCTATATCTTTTCAAAATTATTAACAACAAAAAAAAAAAACCCTTTTCTACAAAACCACACACATTCCTAGCAACCTCCTTCAAAGAAGTTACAATTAAACTGATAAATCCCAACCTACGAATCTGCTATAAAGCAGAACTTTAACCTTTGGTTTAAGTTCACATAAACTTACTGAGTTTAATCCTCCTCCGCCCTCCCCAACTTGTATTAGGTGAACAGCAAGAAAAATTGTCCTAAATTCAAGCTTAACAGTATTACAGGTTTCAAAGACATGTATGCTGCTGTCTTCTTATGGCTCATCTTTGCTGGACCATTCCTGGCGACATCTTCCCTACTGAATGCATTACCTTGGATTTGCTATTAATCATGGGGGGAGAGGGGGAAGAGGGGAAGGAGCAGAAAACCTCACCTAAACAGCATTTAGATCTAAAGATCTAAATCTAGAGCATTGTGGGGTTAAGGTGGACTGCTGAAGGCAGATTCAAACAAATTTCCTTTAATTCACAAAAAGATTAAAGAAAACTGATGGAGCAGGCAGTCTTTTAAGCAGCACGTTGCTATTTTTAAACTAATCTTTCACAGTAGACGCTTGTTTTCCGTATTTGTGGAGCAAATCTAGTAATTAAATGTAACTGTTACCCGAATTGGAATCCTTCTCTCAGATTATATGGCCTAGTTTCTGTAAAAAGCATCTCCCCCCCTCCCCTCCCCAAGGTAGAAGTCAAACCTATTAATGTAACAGCTTATCCTGCCCTATTTCCATTTGGCAGTCTCCCTTAATGCTGATTTAATATCCAACAAAAATAGGACAAAGATACTGTCATTTTTCGTTAGGGAATGTCAGCTCAATACAAGCAATTTTAACTCTGCTGAGCTCCGGGTGAGGGAAGGTGCATGCTGTTTGGCCATGTGGCGAAAAATTCCATGTATATACTTCTGTATATGACATGTCTTCTCTCAGGGCTGGCAGCCTGATGGTCCACTGAGCTTCTTCTGAGAACTAGCACTAGAATTAGTACTATGTCAGTTTAGCAATCATATTTTAATTCACCTCCTTTAAAATAAAGCTAACTTTTACCTAGATTTTTATTTTCAAAAGTAATTTCATTACATGCTATTTTTAATGCCCCATTGGGCTGGCCACTAAGCAGCACAAATCACTTCTGCTGTTCTTGGCTTTTTTAAACAAATAACAACCTGCCCAACTGGTTGTGTTGATCCTTCCTGATTTCTGTGGTCATACTGTGGTTCCTCCACTAGGTACTGCAACAGTGGAATAGTTTTACCTGTGCAATCCCCCAAACAGACACAATTACTAAGATCTTGTTGCATAATCTTACCCAGTAGTGCTGAGAATCCTGCCCTAGGTTCTCTGGTGGTCTGTATCTCCTTCTCCTGCAATGGGATTCATGAAAAGCAAACACCAGCCTTAACATAAGATAGTTGATTTTTCAGCCATTTAATTCTTCCACATTACTCACAAATGTTAACACTTGGGGCTAGAATAGGACAAAGGAATCTTGTCACAGACATTGCAAAACTGCTCTCTCTAGAGGAGTAGACATTTACATAATTAATAGTCCAAGGATAACACTGAGTTCTTTACCTAACTTATTACAGGGGATCTTAATTACAAGTGAGTTCAGGAAAGTTTTAATACAATCTATGTATGTGTACATAAATTGTGGGAATTATGTAGGCTTGTCTTTTTTTTTGCCTATTTCTTCATATTATTTTTAGTGTGGTCATTTATTTGCAATGTAACTGTAAGTATTTGTCAAATGATTTCACTTTTAATATGACAGGGATTGTTTTTTTTCTACTCTCTCAAGGGCGACAGAATATTTTTACAAGGTTTTTCAAGACCAATTGAGATGAAAGCACACATTAAAAACATTAGCATTTAATATCTCAAAACATTTTGCCTATTACTCTCACTAGCAACACTAAAGATTAAAGTAATAAACAGAGGTGGTGGAGGAAATGATGGCTATAGCAAGCTCACTTCCTCCTTGCACACAGATTTCAAACCAAACTCATTGAACCTGTCATGGTGTTAATTTCTGACACTGTCACACAAGTAGTAGTGATTTATCACATCTTTGACTGAAGAAGGCGGCATGCTTGTGTCTAGCTCTGCACCTGTAGGGAGCTTTTCACACGCAGATGATGAATGACTTCATTGAGCTTTCAGGTAATGCTGGCGTGCCAGAACTGACCTGGTGCTCCCAGTGTTAGGTCTCACCTAATTATAGAGAAGCAAACCAGTAAAAAAAAAAAGTGACTAACATATAGATAACTACAGGAAGCAATTGGAGAGAGAGATTATTTTGCTGTTTCATCACGTGTGTACTACAATGCATCACATTTTTACCAAACTCAGACAACTCAAATCCCTTCACTGCTGAATACTGATCTCCCTGTTACCTCAGATTTATAATCTTGTTCTGATTCCCACCTTTCATCCAGTAATGATATCAACTTCAAGTTCCCGCATCTTGGTTTCTTTTCTAAGCACATTTGTGCTTACTACTTAAGGGAAGGTGCAGAATTTGCACTGGGACTTCCACCGCAAAGAATCTAATTTAAACTGCAGTAACACTTCAAGTTCAGTCCACAACTTGTCATTAAGTTCTCAGTGATGATCCAGCCAAGGCATACAGGATACTAGTGGTCTCTAAAGGAGGGAAGAAGGGGTATCACCAGAAAGCTCAGAAAATATCCATTCAGCTTTTGTTTCTTTTTTTTAACTCTAACTGCTCCATCTCCACACCATAAATTCTCCACCTTCTAGTGGCCACATGGGAATTGCAATGTTTAAACTTGGCTGTTGTTGAGGGCCCACAGCCCCAGCTGCAAGTCTGTCATCTGGCTTCCTGAACCAGAGGAACATGCCAGAATCACCATGTGCACCAGGGTCCTCAGCAGAGCTTCCCTTCCTCATCCAAGGATAACCCTCACTGTGGCATGGCTTCCGTGACACCCGGCAGCCAGGATAGCTAACCAGGAGATGAAGGTATAAATAAGAGTGGGAGACTGTGGTCTTAAAAGCTCCTGTTAAGTTACAGACAACTGAGTGCACACCTGGCACAGATGTCCGTGCTTCCAGGAGGGGCAGGAGGAAGAGGAGAGCTGTCCAATTACTTATGCACACACAAAGCAGCCCTGGGAACCCAGTCCAGAAAGCCAGAGAGCTGTTGATAAACAAACACTCCCTAAACAAAGGCCCATTTAGAACATGTCACTTACAGACACATAAAATTAAACACCCTCAATATGTGGCAAGACAAGTTAACAGTTGGTGTCTCAGATGCAGTGGCTATGGGCTAGCTAAAGTTGGGAAATATCACGAATCCTGTACTGCTTCAAGTCTGATGCACCAGGTTCCCAGATACAAGGCCAGACACCCCATGCCAAGATTTCTGGGAGTGGTCCTTGCTGCACGTGAGAAAAGAGCAGAACAGAGAACTTATCTGGTGGGCTTTGCAACCTCACCACCACATTTCTGACTTGTGCAAGGTCAACCACACACTTTCAGCAAATCTTCTGCTATTGCCGTAGGCTCCAGAATGGGACTAGGAATATCCTTTGTATGGACAAATGAACAGGGTAATTTCTGTCAGCTTCTTGGAGCACTCCAGTGAACACTAGAGGAAGTGAGAAACCACTGTTCTTAGTACTGCTGCATAGGCTATGAACAAGCAAATTTCACCTCAAGTAGGTTTAACAGATATAAAAAAAGCCCTAAGCAAACATCAAAAACAAAACCCCAAAAACAACCAACCAAAAAACCCCAAACAAACAGAAATCAAAATCACTAACTTCAATTGTACATAGCTTTGAAGCTTTGGAATATTAATTTGGTCAGATTCGGAGAGTTAGTTGACCCATACTTCACTTATTCCTCCAAATACACTGTTTTCAACCTTTCAGTTACAAGTCTTTCTTTACTGTTTCAGTCCATTGGTTCTGCCTGCTACTGTACTACCCACTCCTTGGTAATGCCAGCTTTTAAGGCTGTACCTCTGAGGCCGATCATTAGCAACACATCTCACTAGAGACTAACAAGTACTATAGCTGAGGTCCCTACAGCAATCTTCTTATGATGAGTAGCTTCAAACCTAGGTCCAAAACTGTGATACTTTGACCCAGAAGATCAGAAAGTATTGGAAAACCCCACAACATATATATAATAAACCAGATCAGTGATTCGACTTAATCTTTATTCACAGCCATAAACGTGAGTGTCCTGGCTTAAATCTTTGGTACCCTTGCAAATCTTACTATCATATAGCACATATCCTTATTAAGGACTTTGAGAACAGACCTTAATATATTTACATTGTTCCTATTTGGTTTAGGTTGGAAACTAAAAGCTCTTTAGGGTAAGTACTATTTTATTCTGTTGGGATATTTCTGATAATGATAATTTATTATTTACTAATGCTAATTTCTGAGAGTGACAATGTATTAGAAATTGTATTTTCTAATAAATACTTAGGCACTCCATCTAGATCCTGCAAGCACTTTTTCCTCAAATAATGCCTTCCAAAAACAAAGCTCCACAGCAGAGTTACCTGGAGAAGACCTTTGTCCCCCCCAACTTCTGAACATGCTTTCAATGAACACAAACACCTGTGGTAGTCTTCTATCAGGGAGAAAGGTCTTATCTCCAACTGTCTGTATTACTGTTATTACCTATGTGTTGTCTCACTTTCTTCTTAAACAGCCACTTTTCCACTTTCACTTTTCCTTTTAAAAGCTTTCTGTATATTAATCATCCCTCATCTCCAATAGATCTCTGAAATATTTTAAAGTTATTAGAAAAACATAATGCAATATATGAAGGGAGAATATACTTTTTTTAAAGTACATAGTTATAGCACTACTACAAGATCTGCAGAATTACTTATTCCTGCCTGCTACTGTAAGCAGAAAAAGATTCAAGGTTATAAAAATAAAAAGAACATGGCAGAACTTTTCATCTTTGTTTCTTTAATGCCTGTCCTGGGTTTAGCAGTAGCAGCCATTTTTCTCCTTCTCAGTACCTGGTGCAGTGCTGTGATTTTGACTTTCAGCCTGGGAACAGTGCTGATAACAATGATGTTTTTAGTTGCTGCTCAGTAACGTTTACTCTGACCAAGGACTTTCTGAGTCTCATGCTCTGCCAGGGAGGAGGGGAGGCTGGGAGGAAGCAGAGACAGGACACCTGACCCAAACTACCCAAAGAGGTATTCCATACCACAGCATATCATATTCGCTACATAAACTGGGGGCAGTTAACCAGAAGGGTTAGATCACTGCTCTGGTCAGGCAGGGTATTGGTCGGCGGGTGGTAAGAGGTGGTATTCTCTTCCCTTGTTATTTTCATTATTATTATTGGTGGTAGCAGTAGTGGCTTGTGTTATATCCCAGTTACTGGACTGTTCTTGTTTCAACCTGTGGGAGTTACATTCTTTCCATTCTCCTCCCCATCCCTCTGGGAGAGGAGGGGAGGAAGTGGGTGAGTGAGAGAGCGGCTGTGTGATTCTGAGCTAGGGCTGGGCTTAAACCATGGCAATGCCTTAGCGTTGTTAAAAACTGGCCAGGTTTACAGTGCAGAGAGGGAAAAGACACTGCCAGAGGTTAGGTATAAATAAATTCTATTTTAAACAGGTTTGAGGGGGAATTCTATGTCTCTTGGCTAGCACTTTCAGAGCAAGCAAAGGGAGGTGGCTGTTGTACCAGAAGAATAATTACTCTGTTATCTTTAGCTTAACAAACTTTCAGACAACTATCAACAGAGCAAACCAGCACACCTGTGTGACTGAACACAGTGTGCACCAGGGGGTTTCAGAGAAGCAGCTACAATTAAACTCCCAATTCCAACATGCTGACACTACCCCGTCACGGTTTGTGTCACTGGGTGTTGCAAAGAGCATACCCACAAGCCCAATCCATGGAGATTGCACTGCCCTGCCTAGCAGGATGCAGGATACAGGATACGCGGGCCCTAACCTCTGGACCTACTCCTGGGCTCTGGCAGCTCCCCAGAAACATGCTGGAGCACTGCCAGTACCAAGCCTGCTCACCAGTGTTTAACTAGGTCTCCTCACCTGAGCAGCTTCTGAGGAGGAAAGCAGTCCAAACCACGACATGAATTTAGCAATAACTGTTTCCCAGAAAATGAGGAAGCAGCATGTGTTACCCTCTCTCGTATATATCATGATGACAAGTAAACAGCTGATCTAGCTAATGAACCAGATATTCTGTTTAGATTTCATCTTCAACAGTGTTTACTTAATATAATTATATTTGTTCCCAACAAACACTGAATTATTTCCTGAAGTGGCTGTTATGGCTATTTCCTCCTCCAGCCAAGGCAAGGGTAATCAAGGCAGCATACTGCTTTATCAGGGGTTGCATTGTAAAATCCTCTTATGATTCCTTTACTGCAACACACAACAGCTAGAGAAGATTTCCAAATTAGACCTCTCATGCGAATGGAGGTTGTTACAAGGGTTCAGCTCAAAAGCCTTTGAGTGAATGCTTTCAGGCTTGTGAGAAAGGACAGTATGATTCATTACAGCACCTGAATAAGTTGATACAGCTCACAAACTGTAGGACTGCAATATTTCACCTGTCACCCCAGAATAATCACCTGAAGATGGTCACTGCCCTACACAACACCACAACCAGACCTCCTTTTTCCTTCTTCCCAGAGGATGTCATTTTACACATCTGTTACCCCTTCCTAAGCAAGAAAAGCAATTCAACCATATTTGATGCAAAATGTTTATTGCCTATTTTTTGGGGGGGAGGTATGCAAACAAAATCCCTGATTTTTTTTTCTGTACATGGGAAAGTGTATGTTGTGTCTAGAAGAACAGATTACAGAAACTTCACCACTTAATAAACTGTGTAACTCCAATATGGCCTATTATCTCAGCAGTAACTGCCAAGACACAGCAAACTATAACAGCTTCAGAAGACAGCATCTGCTGAAGGAGTCGAAAGTCATTTCCAGTTTTCAAAAGCAAGGATTCAGTCAGCTCACTTGCCTTCCACAATTATTCAAAGCAGCCCACTAGGAAGGGCCAAGATCATTACTGAACACATCACAGAAGATCACTCTTTAATGTAAACAGTGTAAAATTTAATGGCTTTACCAAGATTAAATGAATCTTCACTATTCATACTTCTAATAGATCTCCTTAAGCCCAGTTATGTTCCACAGCTCTAAAGCATTGGGTGAAATGGATAGAGCACTTTGACTCCTTCCAAGACCCTGGTGTTGTAGGCTCAGGCTATTCTCACCTGACTAACATATGGCCTGGCAAGGCTCTCTCTACAAACCTGCTTGCTGACCTCCTGAAGCATTTCTAAAGGCTACTGCCTCTTTCGGCCGACACTGCCCACCCTGCCTCACGGGTCTTCCCCATTTCAGAGATCTACACTGCCAGCACCATCAACCCGACACCTTGGGGCTGTTCTTCAGTTATCCGACCTGCTGCTTCTCCTCGGCAAACGCGCCCTTGGGCTACTAAAACGCCAGAAAGCTGATCAGTGGGGGCGGGGTGGATGGGAGGGGGGAACACCTGCACCCTTTGTTGAAGCCCGGGGGAGGGAAACCTTTGGAGGATGCTTACATAGCGCACACCGGAGCGGTTATTTTGGGGGTGGAAACCCCCCAAAGGCGGCGCGGACTCACGCGGTTTGGGTGGGCAGGGCACGGCCAGCGGGGAGGTCCTGGGGAAGGGCACCGTCGGGGCACTGCCCACACCAGCACGCCGGCGGCGGACACCCGCGGCGAGCTCCCGGCCCTGCCCCGGCG
>JASSUY010012212.1:0-27490 GCA_032466535.1 Forpus xanthops
AACTTCCCTGGGCAACCCATTCCAGTGCCTCACCACCCTTACAGTAAAGAATTTCTTCCTCACATCCAATCTAAACTCCCCCTGTTTAGGTTTGAATCCATTACCCCTTGTGCTCTCAGTACAGTCCCTAATGAAGAGTCCCTCCCCAGCATCCCTATCGGCCCCCTTCAGACACTGGAAAGCTGCTATGAGGTCTCCACGCAGCCTTCTCTTCTCCAGGCTGAAGAGCCCTAACTTTCTCAGCCTATCGTCATACAGGAGGTGCTCCAGTCCCCTGATCATCCTCGTCACCCTCCTCTGGACTCGTTCCAACAGTTCCATGTCCTTTTTATGTTGAGGACACACAAAAACCCAATCTGAACAAGAGATGATGAAACAGAATTTTATTATGCCTAAAACATAGTTGAAATACCTGCTTTCTCTCATGGTACATAAAAGAAATTATTGAAATAAAAAAGCCAAAGATATGAACATACTAAAAGAAAGAAAAGGTAATACAGAGCAGCGTAGAAAGTTAAGAGCGGAAAAAGTATACAATGTAAGTTCAGACTACTTCTTTGAATGCCTGGCACACTGAGGGAACAAAACCTCTGTCGATTTCCCAGGTCATTTTCACAGCTTTTGGCTGAAAAGCCTGTGTACTAATTCAGCTTGAGGATCTTCCACATACTGTGTGTGGGTGGACAGAAACCAAGGCTGGCAAGCAAACTGTCGTTCATTCTATGACAGCTGTGACAGTAAAATATAGCACTGGAGAAGGACATGTACTTCTATATATGACTGTGCTTACTCTACAGTGAAAATCAGCAACAACATTACACAAGGAAACAGTCACTCTAAGAACACAGTAAGAAACAATCAAACTTTCCTCACATAAACAACATGGAAGTGACTACAGAAAATAAGTAGAGACAACACCCTGTAGTACCATAGAACCACAGAATCATGGAATATAGTTAGGGTTGGAAAGGATCTTAGGATTATCTAGTTCCAACCCCATACACTGAGGAAAGTTTTTAGAGAAAGAGATGTTTTAAACATGAACTCAAGGGGATTTGCATCACATACATAATCATTTTCAACGTATCTGTAATGCCCGGCTGAAGGATGATTTTGACTATTTTTTTTTTAAAAGACCAAGAGGACGCAACACACTGCTGGTTTTTAGCTTTTCCAAACAAAAGTAATCTGAGTTGGGTTTACTCTATAAATCAGATGGAGTATGCCAAGATCACCTGACCCACACTCTGAGTACAGCAGGAGCATTAAGCAGTGCAAGTACAGTACCTTTAGGGGACTCTCAGGCATGTTTTAGCCCAGTTTTACTCTTCCCTCCGTCTCCCCTTGCCTCTTCCTGCTTTTGCAGAGACATATGACAACTCCTTTTAAATATGCCCAATAAATTCCTTAGTGCCAAAAAGCACAATTTGCTTGTCCTAGTTCCTAAAATTTCTTGTTTCTGAGATTGCCCATAAGCCAGTTTTCAGTTACATACACTTTTGCCAAAACAATTCACCTGCTTCCAAGTTGTTTGAGCTCATATCAGGCACAGCCTAGTTAAAACAAAAAAGGAAGCACAGATTGTTTATCCCTTCTGTATCAGGCCTAGGCAGCATGGAGGAAGAAAGCAGTCAACCTAAGCAGAGAACAAGACTGGAAGTCTTTTGAAATTGGGGTCTGAAAACGGCTGAAACAAGGATCCTCAGAGAAACTCAAATTTCAAGGACAATAACTGAACGAGAAACATGCAGGAAGGAAAGAGGGGAAGGACTGGCACTAAGATTCAGAACAGAAGCATGTGGCAAGGATAGCAACTGAAAGGCCAATAAAGCATGGAAGAGAATAACAGAATGGGGAGAACTGAAGAAAATGGGAATGACAAATGTGACAGAACCATGCAAGCTGAGATAGAAATGTCTGGGCAGAAGGCAAAAAACCCCAGCAACTGTAACTGGTAAGGTCAGATGAATGGAAATGGAAAACCGAATGTAATGGATTAGGCACCAAAGCCTTCACTGCACCCCTCAGGAGCTCTACATCTGAAGAATGTTAATTAACTGCAAACTCAAGTTTTCAAAAGATAAAAGCCAGAATCAAAACTGCCTGTCCTGAATGGAGAAAAACAAATGCCACAAAGAGAGAAGTACTTTCATGAACTGAACTAATAAATCCAGATTTCCTAATGTTTCACATCTCATCATTGAATTCTCTGGTGTGAAGTTCCTCCACAGTGCCTTCTCCATGTGGATTCTCTTGACACACTGTCAGGGCTGAGGGCAGGCTGCAGTTCTTCCCTCAAGAAAGAAAGGTGAAAAAGGAAAACTGACAACAGCAGTAGCATCTTGATCCTGCCATTTCTTTTTTTTTTTTTTTTTAAAAAGAAGCCTAATATCTTTGAGCTTTTTATCAAATTTGACTGACAAACAGAGCAAAAGGAAGTACACACACTCATATCTACACCCAATTGCATAAACTTAACTTTTTTTCAGATCCAGGTGGTGAAAAAGCTGAAAGTTTCCAGGCATTATTCGCTTTTTAATAAATCGCTGCATTATATGAAAATTGTTTAAAAATACCAATACATTATTTTGTTCTTAGAATTTCAAGTCAGAAATGAACACAAGAAGGCAGATTGCTCCCAGAAAGGCAGGAGCATCACCTTGTGCGTTTTTGAGAAGCCTGTGATGCAGTATGCAGGCTCACACATGACAGCAATCCCACAGTGTACTTTCCTAAGGATGACCAAACACCCAGTTAGAAATCGCTGCTGTCAGGGTAGAAGCTGCTGGATTCTGTCTTGCAGATGGCTCAATATCAGCTTCAGAAGCTGCAGATAGAACAACGTAGGAGAGAGAAACCGAGAGAGATCAATAGCAACGAAGGATATGAGTCCTACAAGCAGCAGCGCGGCCTGATCTGGGTACTGGGGGTGTGTGTGTGGGTTTTCCTCTGGGCCTTCTCCACCACCCGGGCCACGGCCTGACACAGGGCCCAGCAAAGTCAAGGTTCACGCTGCCGTTCCAGGGGACAGAAATCCCAGCGGCTCTCTCCTCCCACTCTCAGCCCCGTGCTCCGCACACCCGGCAGCCAGGAGGCGCTAACCCCGAGGAAGCGACTGCTGGGAAAGAGGGTACGGCCCTGTCCCGTCAGCCAGGCATCGAAAGAGGTTAACATCTACTCCCCAACACATCCCAAGGCGGAACGGGGCTGGTTTTACACCTGCTACAGGGGCATGCTCCCCCCTAGGGGATGGCGGCGCCCCCGGTTCTTCCCGAGGCCCCGCTCTAGCCCAGTCGGGGCCACAGCTCCTCTCGCACCCCACCAGCCCCCCGTATGAGGCCCGCTAAAGGCCCGGCCCCCGCACCACGCAGCGCGCCCGCTCACCTCGACGGACGCCTCCAACCCTCCGCCGCGGCCGGGCCCCCTCCCCGAGGCCCCGCCTCAGGCTCCGTGCGCATGCGCGGAGGCCTTAAAACAGGAAAGGGGGGCCCACTCTTTCAAACGGCGATGGCGCCTGCTTGGGCCTTGGGGGGAGCGGAGGGGTTTAGCGAGCTGTGGGTGGTGGTCAGCGGCTGGACTCGGGCTACTTTCCCCTTCCCCTGGTAGCCGGTGCCTGGTTTCCTCGCCCCGTTTCACAGGCTGCGGCCGGTGGGCTGTGGCTTGGGCAGTGGTGGCTCATCTGAGCGCCAGGCAAAAGCGCTTGTGAGGGGATTTTCTTGACAAAGGAAGGTAATGCCGAGAGATGTTTGTTTCTTGTGTGTTACAGCGGATGAGGTTTTGTTAACTGACGTGGTAGAAGGCAGTATTATAGTCATTGCTAAAGCTCCCGCAAAGTGACTCTGGTGTATATACATACTGAAGAGTCACCTTTACTTGAGGAGGATCCTGTAGGAGGATGAAGAGCTGAAGGGCCAGAACTTTGCTGCGATGGGGCTTAGGTCCTGGTGCCGCCTGGCTGGATTACTCTGTGTGTACTCATCCTATGTGGTTGTGACTCACTGTGCTCAACGGTGAACTGGTCTGTGAAGTGGCCACTGAGTCGGTGGGGAGACCTGCAGAGCTTAAAGTGATCTCTTGAGACTGGAAAAACTATTCCATACTAATGGGCCCGATGATTTTGTACTCTGCCTCTTGCACAGGCAGGCAAAGCCTTTCTATTGTAGCACTTTAATACAGCTCAAAGTCAACATGTTATGTTTGTGCCACAATAATACACAAGATTCTGCATTTCACATTAATTGAAATAGTCTTTAGAACTGGGATGGTAGAGGGGAAAAAGGTATCTCAAGAAGACTTATACCTTCATACTTTATTCCAGCTTGGTTGATCTAATGGCAAAATGCTAGTGTAGCGCACTGAAACTAAGTTTTCAGGGTTGAAGTTGTCCTCATAGTTTCAAATGGGCATATCTTGTATGGGGAAGGCCTGCATTAAAGTGAATGACTGCTGACTTGCCGCATACTTTGTGCAAGAAAAGAGCAGCACAATTACTAGAGAAATAATTAATTCAGGAGCCAATGTTACAAGTCATTATGTGAGCAAACAGGAAAATATAATGAAGTGTATTAATAGCTCCCTGTTAATTTAGAAGTAGTGTACCTCAATGACTAGTATTAATTGAAAGAGAAGGGGGGAAAAGGCATGCTATTTATAGGCGCATACACGTATGTTTTCCGTATATTACATAATGGCAATACAGCTTCAGATACTTTGTAAAAGTACAAAAAGAAACCTCCACTTAAACACATTCAATGGGCTCTCGATGAAGTATAACCCTCCTTTGTCTTGCCTAACACAGGGTGGTTTGTCTCTTCCACAGATGAGGTTGTCCTGAAAGATGGTTATGGCAATCTGCAGTTTACTGTGCTAACCCTTATATTCACATACCCCCATAGTCTCTTTTTAAAGTACGTGTTAAGGTATTGAGAAATAAGCTCAGGTGTGAATTTAAAGCAGTAGGTATTCTGTGCTGACTTGCCTTGTGGACACATGTTCTAGTCGAGGAATGCCTTTTTGTGATTTAGCGTAATCCACCTCAGGCTGAACTAAACTACATAAAGTCACCCTTCATGTGAAATAAAGCTGTCATGCAAGCAGGCCATTGTGGAATAGCTGTTACATAACAGATATTAGGGCTTGTTACCACATACAAACAAGGTAAAATCAACCTGGGTGTTGTTTTAAAGTCGGGCAGAGAGGCAGTAGGGGACTTGATTTTGCTGAAAGATGGTGATGCTCATTGTCAACAAACTATTGCTGCCTCCCCAAACGGGACACCATTCAGTTGAGTCCTACTTCACTGAGCAGATACCTGCCCCAGTTCAAGGTTTTCTCTGATCAACTTCAGACAAATTTTAAATTTTTTTTTTCCATTTGATCCTCTAAGAATAAAAAGAGGAAAAAGGGGGAGAGGGGAAGGGGGCAGAGGGAAGAAGGCGGCACATGGATATAGTAATTGACTCCCAGAATCATGTGTCAGGTTGGACAGTGAGAAAGTTAAAAGTGAAATGTCTGTCTGGTTCAGTGGTCAAAGTCATATAGCCATCAATTTTGGTGAAGCCAATAAAAATAGTTAAAACTGTTCAGCTTTAACTGACTGAAGTCAAGAGAATTTTTCCTTTATTTTTGTCTTTAAGATTTATTGACTGCTTAGTTGACTCATATCGTCTTTTTGTTCTTGTTTACCTGCCCTTAATACACAATCATAGAGTGGTTTGGTATAGAAAGGACCTTAAGATCATCTAATTCCAACCCCCCTGCCATGGGCAGAGACATCTTCCACTTGCCCAAATTGTTCTAAGCCCCATCCAACCTGGTCCTGAACACAGCCAGGGATGGGACAGCCACAATTTTTTTGGGCAGTCTCACCAAGTATGGGAACAATAAATATTACATATTCTGCCTATATAGTGAGGCTGAAATGCTTTTAAAGTACAAAGTAATCTTGCTCTGTTTCCAAAGTGTGCTGGGCTCATGGGTTCTGTTGATGAGAGTATGTAATAATGATTCACCTTTCACATATTTCCGTGTTCATAGGGAGCTCAAAATCTTGGTAGATGTATGCACTTTGTTAGTTTTAATTAATATCGCTATAATATGTAGTCTTTTAAAATCTGTATAAATTAATAATGCAGACCGCATATGTAATTGAGGTGCAACTGTGTTTTGGCCATCATAATCCTCTGAGATCTGCATGAGTTCGGAATGAAACCAGATTCTTTAGCCTATGTGTGTAAGTAACAACGTGATCTATGAGTTCTCTCAATAAACAAAATGGATTCTGTGGATGGGAATCATCAGTTAGATTACTCAAGTCCAACATAATTTAAATCTTTCTTTTTGATACAGTAAGATAGGAAAATAAGACCATCTTCTGCTGTGGGGAATCAGTTTATGTACTGGGCATGACATGCTGTGGTGTGGAATACCCTGTTGGCTAGTTCAGGTGAGATGTCCTGTCTCTGCTCCTCCAGGCTTCTTGTGGCCCCTCCTCGCTGGCAGATCAGAAGAGACTGAAAAATCTTTGATCAGGGTAAGCATTACCTAGCAGCAACTAAAATATTGGTGTATTATCTGCACTGTTTTCAGACTAAAGCAAAAACAACACTGTACCACCTGCTAAGAAGGAGAAATATAACTGGTACAGCTGAACCCAGGACAGAATCTACCCCTTATTCCGTACCATTCACATGCTCAGGTCCCACATTTTTCAATATACTATTGCTTTTTGTGTCGTTATACATATATATATATATATATATATACACACATACCCACAAAGAGATGGGTATCATTCGTTAGTCCATGGACCATCCCTATAAAGTTCACTGGCTGTTTTTACCCAAAATTAAGGGTACAGAAAGTTAGAGAAGCATTTTTGAAACTATTCTGCAGAGAAATGATGAAATGTTGCTGGAGATATCTAGAAGGTATTTTGAGAAAAGATGTGCCTTTTCCATTGATAAAATAGCCTTATGGAAGAACTTGGTAAGTGATATCTCTCCATGTACTTGGGTAACAAAACCGGTTCAGCAGTCCTACAAATTCTAAAGCAGTGTTTTAGGCTGCAGTAAGAAAAAATATTGCAAAATCATCTGTGGTAGACTTGCTTTTTCTGATTTTATAAACTATTAGTTTACTAGTCTTCAGTTAAGTTTCTTGCCCTCATAACTGAGCCAGTAGAACAAAGAGAAGAAAGCTCCTTTGTTGCTTGGTGCAGTGGCAACTAAAAGCCTCTAGTGCTGCTGAGTGTAATGTGAACTAATCCACATATCTGTGTGAAGTGTTTTAAGAGCTTGCAGATGACTCATTCTGCAGCTAAGATCTGGATGCAGTAACTTCAGCAGAGGATAGTAACACATTAGGTCATTACAGCATTTGCAGTGACTATTTGAATCACTGTAAATAATCCAATATATGAACTGAAAAACTTTAGTTTAGGACAGCTGCTGAGGTTAGACTGAGCTGTTCAGCTGACTTTGTCAGTGACATGCTATGCTGTCGGTTTAAAGGTGATTTTTGAGAAGCTCAGCTGCCTGTTGGCTGAAAATGTTGGAAAAGGGACAGCAAGTTAGCATCCAACTCAAGTTATGCCATTTAATTCTGAATTGTCTCCGCTTTTGCAGGTTTTGTGCATACAGACCCTGTTTTGTAAAATGAAACAACCCCATGGTGTATCCCTGATGGAGTGAGCGTTGGCTCAAGGCAGAGATGTTTCTGGGCAAGTTTTGCTGGTGACCACTTAGCTGTCATGTGAAATCAGCACCTTCTGATGCTGACTGTTAGCTAATCACAAAATGGGCTTCATAGTACAGATAAGTATATAGATCAGATAAGAAGCAATTGCTCCTTGGTTTTCTGTGGTTTAATGCTTGGGAATGCCCTAACCCATCTTTCATTGTCTCTCTTTCAAGACTTTCATCTGCTTTCTGACTGGCCAAAGGACATAGACAGGGTCTGGATCTGCTCACAGGTTTTGCTAGTCAAAAATACTTGGTTTTAATATATGTTCACATAGAAGACTGTCTGTAGGGCACATCTTGAAGAATCACATTTATTTTAAGGTAAAGAACTTTCATTAGTAAAGTAAAATGTAGTATGTCAATAACACACCTTGATATCTCACTTTTGTGAAGAAAACTCAGGGTTAAAAGGCTTTTACAGAAATGTTGTTGGGCCTGATCTTTAACCATTTCATATTTTGTAAAACCTTTCAAATTAATGAAAAGTGAGCACCCTGTTACTATTTGTGACATCATATACAATCACATATACAATCTGATAGTCACTGCTACTGTTTGATCATTGCAATTTTACTCATAATTTTGCTTTCTTTTCTATCTGTACCTTTTTTCATCCCCAAATGAAGAAATCAAATACTGAAGTGCTTTGCTGCGCAGACTGATTTTCCTGTTCTCTTTAGTTTGTTAGTGATAGTTTTTGAAATCCAATAAAAAAGGTGAGGTGAAGTTCTAGCAACTTTTATGTCATTAAATGTGGTGAAGTTACATTTTGGCAGAGCTTATGAACTTATGCTTATAAATGAGCTGAATATATTGTAGGTGAAAACTATTCTGTCACTATGCAGCATCATTATCAGGATCACATCTTTCATTTCTTCCTGCAAAATAGTGGAGGAAATAAGGAAGTTCTGGTTTAGAATTGCAGTGCTAGATAAGCATACATAGCTGTGTAGGAAATTTGATTCTTTATTGCTCTGTGGACCATTTCTATTTAATGATAACTCCCAGGTGTATAAAAAATAGTTCTTCTAATACTCCTCAGAAATCTGCAACCTGTGAAGTACTAGTGTAAGTATGATTTATGTTTCATACTTCAGTATTGTCATGAATCTGTGTAGCAGAACAAAAATGTATTGAATTTTCCTGGTTTAATATAGCGCATTTCCACCCATCTGTTGTAGACACCACTGGAAAGTTTCAATTTTAATTTTGCTGTCATAGCCTGTAGTCATTGCCATGCTTTGTAATACATAATTCTAATTCAAAACAACAGGGTTTTAAATTAAGGATACCAATACTCTTGAGAGTATTTCTTGCTGTTGTTTTCTCCACTTTGTCTAAAAAATACTGCAAGATTGGAAATAATATTAAATGTCAGTAATCCCCCAGGGAAGTTGTGAATGCTCCATCACTGGTGGTGTTCAAGGCCGGGTTGGACATACCCTTGGGTGGCATAGTTTAGTGTGAGGTGTCCCTGCCCCTGGCAGGGGGGTTGGAACTAGATGATCTTAAGGTCCTTTCCAACCCTAACTATTCTATGATCCCTTATTTTTTCTTGTTATTCAGTTTATGTGAAAGGAAATTGGGAACATGAAAAGGAAAATGCATTTTTAATTTAGAAAGAACTGAAGTTATGTATCAAGCTGCATTAGGTGAGCATCCAGGGTATTCAACCATCCTGAAAAATTGGGAGAGGAAGAAATGTGGTTCAAAAGGATCAAATGACTTATAAAACAAAATAAACTTTGCAGTATCACATGTATATAAGTTACGTATTTTTGCTGCAGCAAATGGTCAGGATAAGTGTTTCTGTTAGAACTAAGGCCAGAAAACATATGAGCATCATTTGCTGAAAATATTACCAATAGCTGCATCGGAGCAGGAGGCTGCAGTGAGGGATACTGTGCTGCCTGGAGAAATCCTAATATTAATAGAATATTGCATCATATTTCTGTTCTTTCATGCTTGAAATTCAGAATCATTGCAAAACTGCTCTGTTTTCATCCTAGTGCTGGAAGAGCTAATGCAAATAATAAACAGAAGCACAAAGAGAAATAGGCCTTCTAGAATCAGGAAGAAATTGTTCATGAGAGATGTATTTGGAGCAGTGTGGAGTTATGCATAGTACAACTTCCTTGTAAGACCCCATGGTATGCTAATTATTGGTCAAATAGAATTGAAAAGTTCCATCTGGTGGGTTTCAACCTCTGTGTTTGAGAAAAAAATGCATTTGGGTCATAGATGAAAGGTGGAAGCTGATAAAAGGTGAATATAAGCAGATGTGAATAAGGAGGAAAATGAATGAGGAGGAAGATGTTTCAGAAGGAACTTTTCTTGCACTGGTGTTGTGTTTATGCAGTGCTATTTCTGAAAAGCAAGTACTTGTTTGTGAAAGAGGACTATGGAGACTTGTGAAGTCTCAGGATACCCAACGGCAGATTTTTGTAGCTCTGTGTAGGGCTTGTTTCAGAGCTGCTGGATATTAGTAGAATGCTCTCAGCCATTCAGCATGTGGATATTCCATTCTGGAGATTTACAGCACTTGGTTGTTATCAGCCAATTGTTAACAACTTTGATATTAGCAAATCAGCTGTTGTATTCTACTCGCCTGGAAATGAGAATTTGCAAAGACCTTCACCTGTTTCCTCTAAGGAAAAGAGGAAGGATTGGTAAGCACAACTGGCCTGGAAGGAATTAATGGTGTCAGTGACTGTACACTAGGAGTCTGTGTTTGCCTTTATTATTATGGGTGATAAAGTATTTTATTGGACATGTGGAACTTGTATGACAACTGTTTTGACTGTACTAAGCAACTGCAGGATAATACCGAGTGTTGTCTTTTAGAGGCTGATCAACAGTTGGTAACTGGAAGGTCTGAGGCAACTAAGCCAAACTTGCTTCAGATTGTAATTGCATACTGTGTTCTACCCAGCATAGCTTGTAAGCAGAGTAGAGGTCTTCTGCTATTTCTGAGCAGTACATGAGATTATCTAAATGACAGTCTCTAAAGGGATTTGGGGGAGATCATTTGTAGATCTGCTGAAGAAATGAGATCTTGTTTAGATGCTTTTCTTTCCCTATTCTTTGTGCAGCTGTATGGTGTGCCATGCAAGATAGAGCAGGGTAGTTCTCTAGGTCTCTTAGTGGGCACTGGCTTTACAAACACTGCAAATTGCATTAATTTAAAATAGAATGGTTGTAATGGTTTAAGCCATGCAACCTCTCTCTCACTTCCTCCCTTTCCTGCCCCCTGCTCCGGCAGGGATGGGGAGGAGAATCTAAAGAACGCAATTCCCACAGGCTGAGGTAAGAACAGTCCAGTAACTAAGGTATAACAAAAACCACTGTTGCTACCGCCAATAGTAATAAAGATAAAGGAAATAACAAGGGAAGAGAATACAACCCCTCACCATTTGCTGACCAATACTTAGCACAACCCAACAATGATCTCGCCCTTCTGGTCAACTGTCCCCAGTTTATATACTGGGCATGATGCGCTGTGGTATGGAATACCTTTTTGGTCAGTTAGGGTCAGGTGCCCTGTCTCTGCTTCCTCCCAGCTTCCCCTCCTCCCTGGCAGACCATGAGGCTCAGAAAGTCCTTGGTCAGAGTAAACATTACTGAGCAGCAACTAAAAACACCGGTGTTATCAGCACTGTTCCAAGGCTGAAAGTCAAAAACACAGCACTGCACCAGCTACTAAGGAGAAAAATGACTGCTACTGCTGAACCCAGGACAATGGTGAACACTAAGTGACAGGAATAAATAGGCTATATCATACTTTCGGCAAACATGCATATTTTAATTATAAACTTTATTAGTAGTACATGACTAATTTGAGAGTGGGCCAAGTGAACTTGTTACGTAATTTCTACCATCAGTCTGTTCTCACAGTTTCCACCACTACTTTTTGGAAGCTGAAGCGATATGACACAATTCTGTTTGGATGTCAGATAGGAACACAGGATGCTGTTGTCTGGAACAGGCTGGAAGAATTGTGGCAAAGGATCTGCTAGTGATAGTTGAATCACAGCTGACAACTGTAAAACTCACGTACATGCAGTAGGAGAGACTGGCAATTTTCACAAATGTTTTCCAAAAATATGCTCCTGCTGAACTCCATTATCTAATTTTGTATTCCCGTTGATTTCTCTGTGTGCCTCCTTCACAGCAAAGCTCCACCCTGCAACTACAAAGGCATCTTTCATAGTGAGTTGTGACAGTGTTTGTTGTTAGCAAGTCTTCTTTCTTGTCCTCTGTTTTTTTGAATCTCTGATAATGTCTTCTGCTCCTCAGTCAGTCTGCTTCTTTCAAGGGCTTCGATGAATCTTTTCACAAAAAGGAAAACAAAACCAACTGTTGTAGTCATCTGATATTGAACAGCAGTAACTTTTGTGTTCTTAGTAGTACAGATACTAAGAATGATATCTTACAACTTGATAACTTTTACCTTATTTTCATACTTAATGAACCATTTCCTATTATTGAGAAACCCTAGAAGGGGTGAGCTTTTTCATCATTTCTCTGATACATTGTGATCTATAAAGCCCAATATCATGATTCCACAATGATTAATAGTGGACAGTGGATTTGCTACTCTCTGCCTCCAGCATGGTGGATTTCTGCTGTTTATTGTTAGAGTGGCACCATGAAGACCACATAAGCATATTCAGAGCATTTCTTGCGGGGAGATCTTGCCAAGGCCAAGAAAGCTATTGGTTTTGCATTACCTTTCTCATACACATGAAAAAGAGGAAGGAAACAAATTTACAAGTATCTATAAACAGAGGTCATGGTAAATCCAGCACATATATAACATTAGAGTGAGTGTGCTTGGTTGGTATTTGAATACCTTTTCAGTTGTTGTCTTTGTAGATAATGTGTATTCCTGTGTCTGTTCTATGGTACATTAGCCTCCACCTTTTTTTCTTTGCTTTCTCAGTCCACTGTGTCTTCAAGGAGCTAGAGAAGACTGCAGGAGTAGGGAGGGAGATAATGGAGGAGCATGCATTTGCAAGGGGAGAATGATCCTGTTCAGTTTGCAGGAAGTGAAGAGGTTTAAGAGTACATGCAAAATACCTGAGCTGCATTGATAAAAGACATCCTTGTTGCCTGTCAGGATTGCTGCTCCCCATTTTCTTCAGGCCAGCAGTCTTGTGGCAGACAGGAAGGTATATGTTTCTGTGGAGCATTCTTAGTGTATTTCTGGTAATTCAAGTGCTCAGTGGACAATCGAATAATAAAATCACATGCATATTTGGGAAGCATTCCTGCTGTGGAATGCCACATCCTAACTAGGGCCAGTGCTTTGAAATTGCATTTTATGGCCTATGTAGGTATTGTAAAATAGCTGTAGTTGTGCATTGGACTTTGAGCACGAGCCTTTTTAAGGTTCCCATTGACAAGAGATAATAATAATAATAAAAAAGTAATTGCCAAGTTTCTACTAAAAAAAAAAAAAAAAAAAAAAAAAACAAAAAGGAAGGGAGGAAAAAGGAGGAAATTCCAGAATGAGATTTGTACTACTAAATATACATACAGGAACGGAGTTAATTTCATGCATTATCTAACATGCTGTGTAGTTTATAACAGAATTAAGGAATGATCAGAGATAAACAGACCAGGTGGTTGGGATAGGACACGAGTTGGCTGTTGGATGGCAGCTTGGGGGTCTGCCAAAATACTTTTGGAGTCCAGGCACGAGATGTAACTTTCTTGTGAGTCTGAGAATAAAAGCTGCACAGCAATTCACCAGTGCCCCTGCAGTGTGATGGTGGTGACAGAAAAAGCCCTGTAACCTGGTTTGCACCTATGCAAACTGGGAAGCACAGGCAAGCATGGAGTGTCAGGAAAGAAGAATTAAGGAGTAGAGGGACAGGTAAGGTCAATAAGGTGCATAATAATCTGGTTCCAATTTATCCTATGTGTTTGGTACACGCCTGTCATGTGTCTTATTTATACATGTTGGTGTCTCCCACTGTGATTGATTTATATTCCTCTCCCTGTCTATAATTTATTTATGGGATAGAATAGGAATGAGTCCCCATGAGACATAGAGTACATATGCTACCTACAGAGCCTGATGTTAGCAAGTTTTTACTTCTTGATTCTCCTGCTGCCCCTAGAGTTATAGTGCATATGTTTCAGTTCAGTTGCAATGCAACTGAATCATTGTCACTCAAGCCTGTTTGGGCTGAAATCTCTTCGAATGATTGTCAGACTGAAATGATTTGAAATTGGCTTTTAGATGTCTACTTGTAAAATAGTGGCTACTGAAACTCAGGAGTTCCTTATTCATGTTCTCCATAAGAGATTAAACATGCTCTTCTCTATGTGTACATCTATGCATAAATATATATGAATTGTACATTAAAAATACACATAATATAAATATTTGAAGGCTCCAAATCCCATGGGTATTTATATACCATGCACCATTAGTTCTGAGTACTTTCTTGATGTCAATAGGGAAATAATCTTATGTTTGTGGACATGAACTCTTGTATTTATGGAAGCCTATTAGAAAGTTATCATCTCTGCCTGACTTCATTATTTGGGGAATTCTTTTTGCATGCAATGGATTTACTATATTTTTTTCAGCAAGGGATACAGGGATATTTTTAATGATGTTTGAAGCAGAAATGGCTTTTTTTTTTTTTAATGCTAAATAGTGGGATGTAAGGACATATTAAACCTTCTGATCTGCCAGTTGATGTTAGTGTTTGGATAGCATAGGAAATACTCAAGTGATAAACAACCTGTGGCTTTCTGCATAAGTGAGAATCCTTTAGTCCAGACAAACAATCTTAGAGACGAATGTGGGCTGTATTATACAAATACAAACAAGAAAGAGTGTTGCCTTTGTATTGGTGTACCTGTGAGGAGTATAAGGTACATGGAAGTTAAATAGAAGTTGAACCAAAGCAGCTCAGGGTATTAAGTAGACTAATGATCAAATTCACTAAATTCTTCATGCTTCAATAAGAAAATGGTCAACTCAAACTATTAAAGAAACAGCCTGGATTGTCATTGTCCATAAAAGTAATTTCTAGCAAGTAGCATTAATATTATATAAAGACAGAAAAATATTCCAGCTCATTATTTCCAGTTCCAGGCTTTCTTTCTGTTATTACACTAAATTCAGTCAAGCTGTGAATATCACTGCAGTAAATGCTCTCAATGTTTCTTTTTCTTCTTTGTTGTTGTTGGAACTCTGAGTGCCTCTACCCAGTTTCTCTGCCTGGGCTCAAAGCCAACTTAAAGAAAGCACAGTTGGTTGTCTTGGGGAAAAGGAGACAGAAGAAGCCTTAGTGGAAGTTACCTGCAAAAACAAGCCTCAGCAGGGGCTTCTGCCGCATTTGTTTGGGAGCTGGTTTGAGCTGAGGCTCTTGTGTGTGGCCGTGCCGGAGCTATGCTGCAGCTGCATTGTAGCCATGCCTGTGGTCTGTGAACTTGCTTTCCCAGCTTCACTTAGCCCTGCCTCATCCCCACGAGGCTGCTGATGTGTTGTGTTTTGGGCTGCCCCCCTGCCCTGCCCTACTTCCTCACTGGGGCAGTGGGACCAGCCCTAGCTGGTGAAGGCCTTGCCTTGCCAACCTTGAGAATCTCCCTGATTCCAGACACCAACCCTTGGTGCTTCCTGTGAGTCATTCACTTAAATCTTAACCAGAGTCTATATTACCAGAAAGAAAAACAATCCATTTTATTTCTAGAGAGTTTTGTATACAAATTTCACAAAAACTGTAGAGCTACTCTTATAAAGCAGTCGTTGTGAAACCAATGTGGTGCAGGAATTGATGTAAGTGCTCCTTAAGGCAGGGCTACAAACTTCTAAAACTTCAAGGGTTTAGAAACGACCTATATAGACACCCACAGTAGTAGAGTGTGTTCCTTTTAAAGATGTTGCACTCTTGTAATGTGTAATAAGAGAAAAACTCCAGAAAGGTTTGTTGAAATTGGTTATAATAATGTCCATCAAACTGTTAAGTGATTATAGCATTAAAAATAAGTATTAGTGTTTAAAACATGCATGTGCCCACCAGTTCTTGGTAATTCTTGCCCACCATGTTTTTCAGGAGTGTTTTTGCTGATCTGGAATATTCTTGGTCTTGTTGAGAGCTATTAGTCTATGCACATTTTGAAGGTATGTTTATGAATAATAATAATAGGGATTTATGAAGGTAATGAATTTACAGCGCTTTACATTTTCAGAGTTCTAGAAATACTGCATATATTCATTTGTTCCTTTTCTAACAGTTCCCCTCACAGAGGAGGTGAGAAAATTTCATCTCTAACTATTTAAGAAATAAGCACGACAGGCAGTTTGCAGACAGCTTTCTGAAAATTGTCGGGGTTTAAGTGGTGTTTGATTTCTTTTTAAAATCATCCTGCTTAAGGTAGTTTGAACCTAATTTTCAGAAGGACTTGTGCCACTCTTCAGCCACTTGAGCAGCGTGAAACATTTGGTGTCTTCTCATTGTATGTGTAGACTAGTGACACTTAGATGAAGGGTGATGTTGTAGTTTGGTATAATCTGTAGTCTGAGCTCCTAAAATACAGGAAAAGTATAGTGTGACAGATGAATTTACACGTGGACTTGAGCATTCAATAGCTCAGCCCTTGAACCTCTGTGTGACCTTGAACTTAGCACTTATTTTCTCCAATTGTTTTTTTCCTCAGTTTCAAGCCAAGAATAATGTTACCACAGCCTATTGTTTGTCAAACAAAGAATGTGGGATTCTGGCAAAAGTGATAGTAAATGCAGACAGGACTGCAAAGCGTGTTTAGTGCTACACAACCTAGCAAACGTAGGAAGAGAGTTTCAGAGTCCTGGTTTTTGGCAAGCCATGTAACTCAGAACATCATAGATTCTTCACTGTTTCCTCACTGTGATGTCTGAGCTTCTTTCAGTAGTGTTCAAGTATTGTGAATATTTTTTACATGTGGTTTCTTCTGTAAACCACATGTGCCGCCCTTTCCCTCATGTAACAAGGTCTCCTCCTGGTTCTCAGGGAGCCAGTTCATGACACTTTGAGTGTGTGTATATACATGTATGTATTTACACACAGAGTCTATAAATAAACATATTTTTTCCTTAAATTGATCAAAGAAGCTGAATCTTGTTCAAGTTAGTAAAGCAAACTCAGTGTTTTAATTTTAAACTTTATATGAAGAGAAAAATAAATACTTTCTTTTTCCTTTTTGCAAATTCTTTTTGAAAACCCAATCCCCTTCTTTCCAAACATTCTGACTGCCTCAGGTTTCCCAAGAGAAGTTGTATCCTAGAATAATATTTCACATGTAACATCTGGAGTGCTCGATTTTAATTGTGATGAAGATGGGAGAAATTCAAATTCCTCTGTAATAAGGAGTAACTAATCTTGTATAAAAAAGGGGAAAAAGAGTATTTTAATAAAATTTTCTCATGTAATAATGCAGCTGGAAAATGCTGACTATCAGGGAATGGGTTTCTCTTTATACTGTGGTCTACTAAATCCACAACCTCAAAACTAAAGCCCAACAACCTGAAACACATGCAACCACTTGTATTCCCCATAGATTTTTTTTCAAACTACTTTCCTATCATTCAATTAGGCCCCTTCTTATGTGAGATAAGGGGATTTTCTTCTTGAATTATAGAATCACTCAGGTTGGAGGGGATTTGGGGAGATCACCTGTTCAATCTTCTGCTCAAAGCAGAGTCAAAACTGAATTCAGATCGCATTGCTCAAGACTTTCACTGTCAAGTAGCCCAGGCTCTCTCAGACAGGTATTGGAAACTTGGAAGAAAGGAAGGAAATAAATTCCACAGCTTTTTGTGATACTCTTCTGCATTACTTCACTATTCTCACTAGCAGGTTGGAACTCCCACTGTGCACCTGAATAAAGACCCTGGCCTTGCCTTCTCTTGTAGGTAAAGATGTAGCCTTGCAGGTACTGGAAGGCTGTTATTGAGTCCTTCCTATCTGTTCTCCTTTCCACACTAGACAAGTTTTGTTTCCCTCAGCCTGTCCTTGCAGAGAATGTTCCAGCCTCTGACCACCTTGGCTTTCTACTTGCTCAAGTTTTTCAACATCTTTCTTGTGCTGTGGGGTGCCTGAAAGTGCACATGGCATTCCAGGTGCACACTAACAAATGATGAATAAAGAATAGTAATTTTCCTTGATGTAGCTGTGCTTTTCTTTATACAGCCTGGCATGATTTTAGCCTTCAATGCTGGCTGTTTACCCCACTGACAACCAAGACCCCCAGGTCTTATTCAGTCATGCTGTGTGGCCAGTCCGTCCCAACCTGTGCAATGGCAAAAGGTTAGTCTGGCCTAAGTGCAGAGCTTTGCCTTAGTCTGTGTTGAATCTGATGTGATTCCTGTCAGTCCATTCTCTAGCTTGTCTAGAGACAGCCCTGCCCTCAAGGACTGAGTGTATCTGTGGGATAAACACTGCAGCTATTCATCACTGGTTTATACTGGCATCTATTTTTCAAGAAAAATATCACGTCCAATGGAAATTTTAGAGGAAATTTCAGTGTGATTTGGAGGTGGAAGTTTTAGGCTTATTGGAATCTGAAACTTTTAATACAAAGGATGCAATTGTTTTCTTCCTAGTCATAGTGATTAAGATCTTCCTTTTATACTTAATTTCAGAAAGAATTAATAGCTCCGTATTGCCTCCCGTAATGCTGGAGCACTGGTACGAGTCTGGAGGACTGGAAAGGGGCTGGAGCATTGGCTTTCCTACGACTTGGTGAAAAGAGTGCCACCTGCTGAGCGTATGTCCCAGTTTGCAAACCTAAGTATGCAAAGCATAGTCTTTAATCCAAATTCTGACTCAGAGCAATCCAGTTTAATGATATGAGTCTATGCTGTTACACCACAAGATGTGTCTGTACAAGCCAAAGAAACCTAAGATTTTATATGGTGATAGCAAGGAAATCTTCCTTCCTTCCTTCCATGTAGTAATAAAATAATGACCTACCAGGGGATATATGTGTTTTACACTTCATTACTGTGAAAGTGATGGAGTGCAGCCTGCATGTAATCACAGCAGATGCTGGGAAAAGGAGAAAAGAAAAATAATTGTTTTTTTTTCTTTTTTTTTTTTTGTTTTTTTTTTTAAAGGAAAAGCAAGCATAGCAAAAGCTGCTACTACAAGGAAGAAAATGATGATGTCTGATCCTGGAGGAGATCCAAGAACTGCATAACGCAAGGAACAGAGAAACAATTAAAGAGTTCATAATGGCAAAATCTTTACAAAACACTTCATAAAGCTGTTTATTGTTCAGTAAGATAAACAGTACCATACAGCTCTCTAAACATTTCTCATGGCATGGTGTCTTTGAAGCGTGCTTCATCTGTTTTGGAGCTATGTACTGGCTCGTAGTACCTACAGGCTTGCCTGTTTTTTTTTACCACATTTGGTATGTTTAGGAGGCAGCTCCATCCTTTCCTGTAGATTTTGCATCTTTACAGTGTGCTTCAGCTTTGGCGTTCTGGTTATGATGTTGACTTTGGCTCAGTGTAGAAGGATTCCTATCTGCCTTATACATTATTTAGGAGGCAACTATCAAAACCCAGCACCATTAAAATGTCTCTTAGACAAGGGTAGACAGCACACTCCCCTGGCTACGCAATGTTAGCTTCTGTAGCCAGGTGATGACGTTTCTGCCATTGTCTGCTGCTTTGACGTGATTATGGATTGTGAAATGGGAGTCACTACTCATCATTTTGCTTCCCAAACACCAAACAGGTGAAGTACAATATGCACTTGTTCTGGCTGGAAGGGAAAGCTACACTTTGCTTTTACAGCATGATTTACAGTCACAGAAGAGTGGGTTTTTTTTTTGTATTTGTGTGTGTGTTTGTTTGGGTTTGTTTTCTTCCCTCCCCCAATGAAAGTTGACATAAGCAATTTCAATCTTACAAATAACTGATAATATCCTTCATGGGAGGTACTGATTGCCTAACATAACAGAAGGAAATAACTCCAGTTTATGGGATCTGTCTTTTCAGTCTTTATTATCAGTTGCATGCCTTTGACTTCAGTTTTAGGCATTATATATTCAATTATTTAAGGTTGCTTTACATATTAGCTAATTTGTGAACAGCTGTCAATATTCTTCCTGCATTGGTTTAAATAGTTATTGACCTATTGCTCCTGTCTATTCAGGAGTTTAGAAGAGCAAATGTATTAATGGTAAAATAGAAGAGTTTTCCTTGACTGTTGCATGGAGACAGTGTTGCACTGAGACAGTGTTGCATTAAGGGACACCTTTGGTTGTGAAAGAAAAAAAAAAACAACTTTACCAGTAGTACCTGTGGCTACTGTTTTGCTCTTCACCTCCATGTGTCTCAGTTATTCTCTGCACGGTGACAGGAAAAGATTGGGTGTGGTAATTAGACGACTGACCTGGGACTCATCAGAGAAACCTGGTTATGCATCAGATACCGTCTGTAGTCACGAGTAAGTCACTTCTCTGGGCTCTTGTTTCCACCCATCTTGAGCTTCCCTGGTAAATAGTTCTGCATGGAAGCTAGGACCTATTGTGAAAGAAATGCGAACTAGGGTAAGTGCAAAAATTACTTCTAGATTTCACTCCATAAAGCAATACATGCTGGAAGGGGAACTGCCCTGCTGATCTGAGGGAGAAAACCAACCAGCGCTGCTGCGTGCACAGAATGATCTCAGCCTGGATGAACATAAACACGTGGCAACGTGCATGTTGGGGTAAAACTGTTGGGCATTTTCGTGTTGCTTGGCGTGTTTCATTGGAGCAGAGTCCAATCTGTGAATGCTGTCTCAATGTTGTATGCTCTGAAAGTTTTGTTGACTGTGGATAAAGTCGGGTATCCGAGCAGTCTACAGGGGGAGCAATGACGAAGCAGCTTCTTTATTTCCTGCCTGAAGAGCAGTAGCGTGCCTGCATTTGCCAGCACACTGTGTTTTATTCTCAGACCAGGGCGCCAGAGGAAGCCATATTCCAACAGAGGAGCTGAACATTTTTAAAAACCTCAGCAGTTCTTGTGCAAGGAAGTTTCGGTGTTCTTGTGCAAGGAAATTTCAGGCGTTTGGTAAAACAGCCAACCGTGCAGAGATGACCTGACCTGCTTTCTGCCCTGGCTTTCCACTTTTTCTCTTCAGAAAAAAAAACAGACAAAAAAACTGTGAGAAAAGGGACCAAAGGGAGTGGGGAGAAAACCAAACCAACAAAAACCCCACCATGCTTTCCTTTGGTTCCAGTGGTTCCTTGAAAACAAAAGGCTTTCCGTTTGCTTGTTTTTCTTTAGAGAGAAAGGCCACGAAGCCCGATCGCGCTGCTGGAGCTGGCACGGAACATCCCCGGTGAGTTTAGCCAGGTGCTGGACGCGGCAGCGTTTTGCACGGCTTTGGCTTCCAAATCAGTGCTGCAAACTCTGCCCGCCCATGCCTCGGCGGGGATTCCCCCTCCTTCCCTGCACACAGTGGCCAAAGCCAAGCACGGAAGATCAAGCCAAGAGCCGTGAAAAGGGGCGGAGGGAGCAGGCCGGTGCCAGGAAGAGACGCTGAGGGTCGGTGGGGCTGCGGTTGTGGGGTGGGAAGGCGGGAGGAGGAGGAGGAGTTGAGGAGCCCGGGCCTGGGAGCCTCCCCACTTACCGCACTAGGAAGTGACGCTTTCCATGAGTCCCGGAGAGAAAGAAACAAAGTTTGGGTGCCTTTCTCCCCCGTGCTCCTCCTTCTCCCCCACCTTTGCTAATTGCCGCCCCGCGCCCGCCCGCTGCAGCTGTCCGTCGCTTTGCAGGTGAGCTACCGTGTTTTCGGCTGCTCCTGCTTTTCGCGGTTTATTATTTCCCCCCTCACGTCTTGCTTCCGTTTTCCTGCCATTTTGGACGGGGGGTGTCTCTGCTGGGCTTTCTGTTTTGGGGGGGGTGGGTGGTGAGGGGTTGCTGTGCTTTGTTCACGGCTGCAGGATGAGGGGGAAAAGCGCCCGTGGAGGTGTCGGGGCCGCCTCGCTCCAGGCCGCCGGGGCAGCGGCGCTCCCGGCCAGGCTGCTGCGGGGGGGCAGCCACTTCTGCTGAGCCACGGGCGCCTGCTGACCGCGAGTCCTTGCGAGGGCTCCGGAGGGGTTCCTTCGGTGCTGCCTGGCTGCAGCAGCGCCTGCAGGACGCGTCGTGTGCTGGTGAGCTGCCCGCGGACGGTGGTTGGGGGGTGGTGGTTTGGGGTTGGGTGCTTTTGGTGCTGTTTTTTTTGGGGGGGTGGTAGTGGTGGTGGTGTTTGCTGCGTGCTGCGGCCGGGGCAGCGCCGCGTGTGTCGCGGGAGCACGGCGCGCTCAGCCAGGCTCTGCTGGCGGGGTTGGGATTCTCTGCCGGGGTTTACGCAGTGCAGGGGGGGTGGGGAGGGATTTCTGAAGGTAATGTCCGAAAATCCACTGCTCTCCAACGTGCGGCTTCTTTGGCGGCAACTGCGAAGGGCCGATTCTGTGCAGTTTGCGTGCAGTGCAGCAGTAAAAGCTGACGAGGCACCCACGCACGTATGTGCGAGCCTTATATAATACTTAAGGGGTTTGTTTTTCGTTTAACAGGCGTGAGCAGGATTTATTTTTGGTTCGTGAAGTCTTGTGTGGCTGCAGCCTGCAGAATGAGACCAATGCTCGCTTTGCTCTGCAGAGATTTGATTGGCATCTTCTTTAGAACAGCTTCTTTTTCAATAATAATTTGATTTCGTCCAGACTACGTGTTTTGTATGTGGTCTAAAGGCCGTCTACACTGGAGCAAGCAGTAAGCAGTTAAGGGAGGGGAGGAGAGAAGTGTCCTAATGCGGAGACTGATATTAGGTTGTTTAGAGGGCGAGACTGCAGTTCCAAGCAGCAACAGCAGCAGCTTTATGACTGTGTGTAATTACAGAGTGATTGCATAGGACAGCATTGTTGGAACGAATACGTATGCACAGGCTATTGTGCAAGATTTCTGTACCGAACAAAACCTAGTTCTGCATTGCAAGTGCTAAAAAGAGAATGCCTTCTGCATTGAACTATCACATTCCTCTTTTTGACTTCGCTGAAGAACTGGAAGGGGGATGGGGAGGGAAGGAGAAGTGGAGCGAGGCCGATTGTAGAAGTCACAGAAATTAAATACTCATCAGAAACGCCCCCAGTAGTCTCTGAAATCACCGAAGAAATTGAAAGCTCGTTGAATCTGTGGTTCCTCTTAAGTGATTATGGAGCAGATGAAAATCAGGCAGGTTTGCTAAGAGTCCGGCAGGTTTAGTGCAACTCCTGCTTCGCTGTGCTTGTGTGCCGGGTTAAAAGGAGCAACTACAGTTCAGCCAGTGTGCTTGGAAATGGAGAGAAGAGAGCTCGGGAGAGTTTGTGTGTCAGGCTACGAGCAGTTAGAAGTTGAAAGGAGTGTTGGACCAGGCATAAGTTTTGGGTGTGATGTTTCACCCTCAGTTAAAGAGTTGCATATTGCTGTGTGGTTTTGCAGGCAGTGTTGTCTGAGGGACAGGACAAGCGCTGAGAGTGTGCCCTTGATGACGTGTTAGCAAGTCTTTTAACAGCGACTGTGGAAGGCCATCAAAATTACGCCAAAGTCTGCCTGTATTTGTGGATACAAATTAAGGTACCTAAGATTTGTTTTTCAGAAATTCGGTTTACTTGTAATTTTTACCAGTTTAGTTCTGGAAGTGGTTGGAATTCATAAAAAAAAACACAGATCCATATGATTTCAGAGCTGGTACTCAAAATTGGCCTTTCTGAGATTGGAGACAGTGTTCTAGAAATGTTATCTTTAACCATCATGCTGATTTCTTAGTAAATGCTATGAAGCCGATAAAGTATTTTGAACACTGTGATGTACTGTAAAAAGCTGCTTTAAAATTTCTTGGTGTTAAAGTAGGATGTATTTTATTAGTATACATGGGTCATCTTATTAATGGTAATTTCCTCAGGTTGTCAACTGAATGCTTCATGTAAAGTATATGTAGCTTTGTTAATGAAGAACATAATGGTGTGCTGAAGAAGTTTGGGTGTTTTGGGTTGTGGTTTTTTTCCCTGTTTTTGTTTTTCAGGAAGTAGCTAATTAACCCGTCTGACAAACTTACTTTCATAGTGGTCCTTCTATAAATGTATTGGGGAATTTTATCTTACTACAACATAAGTAGAGATGCATTCATCTGTGCATTACTATGATGTTCAATTTGTAGATTTTTCTTTCAATTCTTTTTCATGTTTTGACTGACTTTTCAATCTATGTTTCAATGTAAAAGTCACTTGTGGGGAAAATCTGAAACAGTGCTTAAAGATTCCCTTGATCATTTGTGATGGTGAAACGATGTAGTTATTCCTTACACTATGTCTTTTGTGTTCAGGGAGAAAAAGTTTTAGGCCAGGATTCTTCAGACTTTCATGCAAAGGAGCAGGTAACTTGCATATCCATGAGTTGTCAGAGATACTCAGTGGAGTTAGTCATAGATACACATTTGGGTGCATAGTAGTAAAAGGGAGGTGTAGCCATGCTAACCTTGAATCCATCCAGGTGCATGAGGATAGTTACATGAAACCATGAAGGCTGTAGCACAGTACAAGCCTTTTGGGAGCCTGTATAATCGTTCCAGATGTTATTTATGTGTTTGTCTTTTCACTCTTTTTATCTGTCACCTGTAAGTGGTAGCTGCAGAGCTGCACAAGATGTTTCCAAGCCTGACATCCCTCCCATGACACTGTTCCATAAGGCTGCCAGGCAATGCCTGCAGTTGCCCCTAACAGGTAACCTGCAGCCTTTCTTTGGGAATGGCTGCCTGGGTGACCGTGATAGCAGCAGCATGTGTGTATGAGAGGCATGTTCAGGCATGTAAGGAGAGGAGAGCAACTTCTGTGAATCAGGGTGGGGGTCTGTCTAACTCGTGGTCCTGTTTCCAGAGGAGGATATATTTTCTATATTCTTAGCCATTCTCGAGGGGTTTCTACTCAAGAAGTTTACTTAGCTTTCCCTCAGGGTCAGGTAAACTTTTATAGCCTCTTTTTTAACCTGTTGATCAAATTATGGGATGAGGGTGTTGATGGGAATTGTTTTAGGATAAGAGCTAGTCTGGTTTTGTTGTTGCATAAAAACAAACCAACCAACCCTCCAAACCCCCAACTTTTTCTTGTTTATTTTTTTTTGGTCAGGCATTTCATAAAATCTTAGTATTGGTTGCAGTAAATTAGTTTATGCTAAAATGAAATGTAGTAAATATGCATATTGTCTCCAGTGCAGTTAGTTATATTCTAAGTGACATAAAGGGAGACATAAATCACTTTTCTCTGAGTGCTCATCATATGAAACAAGGGGGTGAGGGAGGCAGGAGCTCTGGTGGTGAGGTTTTGCAACACATGTCCAAAAAGCCAGCAAATTCTGGCACAGGCAAGCCAGGGCTTGTGAGTCAGCTCCAAATGGAAGACTTGCCACTGAGCAATTTGTAAATAGAAGGGATGCGCTGCTAATTCACAGAAATATCATCATTAGGACCTCCCCTAATAATTGAAAGTGTGGCACAGAGCTGTCTGTCAGATGGGAAATGTTCGTGCTTTGAATCACGTGTTCCCTTCAGCATGATCCCAGCGTTCAAACCCAGAAATCCTTGTCATGCGATATCTGGGTCCCTGAAGGAGGTGGTTGCTCAAGCAATCATTTAAATTTTTGTAGCTGCATACCAGCAACTTGCATTCCGCATGGAAGCTCCTTGGCAGCTGCAGCAGCTCCCAGTGCACAAATGGCATGTGCTTCCAGCATGAAGCTGCTCCTGGAGCACTTCATGGAGTTTTGCATAACTTCTGTTTCTGAATGGTCTCCAACTGTAGCCCTTCTCCAGTGCTCTGCTGATCAGCTCTAGCGACTGAGAAATACCATGAGGAAAAGCTATGCCCTTCAGCCCCGGGAAAACAACAAATGTGTGCATTTGGAATGCAGCCAGCATTCAGGTATTCTGAAGCGAACGATCGAATGGGGAATGCAGAGATAAATCTTGCTAATTAATTCTTTGCTTTTGGGGCTGTGTTCATTCTTTTTCTCACATTTGATGCAACTGACAGCCACCTGATCAGCAGGCCTGAATTACAGAATTGCATACTATAGAAGATGTACAGATAGTCTTTGAAATTGACATCTCAAAAATGGATGTTCTTTTTATGTACAAGTAAATTACACGAATGCCTTGTTGCACTGACAGCTGGTGTTGATCAAGAAGTTTAAAAACTGGGAAAAGCTTTTAGATTTGGAGGGGATGGCAAAGTGGGTGCTTCTTGTTAGTTTTTTGGTGTTTTTTTTTTTTAAGGCATGGGTCAACTCAAATCAGTTCTCTGTAGCTACACATTGTGGGGCAGTAGGTTTGTTGAAATGCTTGTACCTTGCCTGCAGTGTGCATTGTGATGAAGTCTAAAACTGAAACTAGTTCCAGGAGTCTGAATAATCTCCTAATTCTTTTATTATTGTGTAGTTTGTAGAGTAAAAATACATTTCTCTTTGGATCCCATGGCATGATTTCAAACTGGACTTAATCATGTATGCTTAGGTGTGGCCTTATCTGCTATGTCTGTGTACGGTTATGATTCCTTGAGCATCTCCTTTTGAACTCTTGCATCTGTCTCTTAGTAATCTGTCATAAATGATATTATTATTTAGAGTTCTATAGTAAAGCCAGTCAACTATTCCTGCAGTTTCTTAATATCCTCAGATTCTGAACCCTGTACACACATTGAAAAGCAAAATGTGCCATACATTAAAAATACTGTTGTGATTTTACTCATCCTTTGCCATTAAGCTGTCTTATCTTCAGGCTTTGTTGTTTCTTACATAATGTATTGCTCATTCTTTCAAGCACTTCCTGAGAGTTTGCTGTGTTAGTGGGAAATTACTACACTTGGGTGGAGAAGAATTTAGCAGAGTATTTTCCTATTTTGACTTTGGTTTTATACAGTTTGAGAGAAAAAATCCCAGTGCTGCCAAATTCCTGGTGATGGAAGGGAAAGCGACAGCTGTAAGGCATTCTGATTGCTTTAGGAGATTCCAATGATAATTTAGGATGCCAAATACTCATATATGCAAAACTCTTAGGGAAATCTGACTGTGCCTATGGTTTAGTCTGATTGTGACTTAGAATATTCTGAG
Source organism: Forpus xanthops (assembly GCA_032466535.1). Taxonomy (NCBI): domain Eukaryota; kingdom Metazoa; phylum Chordata; class Aves; order Psittaciformes; family Psittacidae; genus Forpus; species Forpus xanthops. Next base: position 26,857 of record JASSUY010012212.1, read on the forward strand.
TTCAGTGATTCACCTAGAACTTTTTTTGACAAGCTCTAGGTGTTATCCTGTAGATGTGCTAAATATATTTGGAGAATTTATAATATGATCTTTATTATATTGAATTAAAATTATAAATATGTTTAGATTTTGATTAGAAAGCTGTTATATTATCTCATTTGAAGAAAATGAGTATTTTTAGAGGGATAATGAGTAAATCATGCAGTCTTTTAAAACAGTGTTCATTTAAATGGAGAATTTATTTTTTCTTTAAGGGATGTTGAAATGCCTGGGGGGGAAGTAAATGAATATATAATATTCACAATAAATGAAGCTGGGAATTAAAAAGTATTACTGTACCATTGGGCATTCTTAATAATAAGAATTTAAGCTGTCCTCCTTGAATATGTAGAATCATAGAATAGTTAGAATTGGAAAGGACCTTAAGATCATCTAGTTCCAACCCCCCTACCATGGGCAGGGACACCTCCCACTAAATCATGCCTCCCAAGGCTCTATCCAGCCTGGCCTTGAACACCACCATGGATGAGCATCTGCAACTTCCCTGGGCAACCCATTCCAGTGTCTCACCACCCTTACAGTAAAGAATTTCTTCCTTATATCCAGTTTAAACTTCCCATGTTTAAGTTTGAAC
>JASSUY010012213.1:0-10200 GCA_032466535.1 Forpus xanthops
AAAGAATGTAACTCCCACAGGTTGAGATAAGAACAGTCCAGTAACTAAGGTATAACACAAATCACTACTGCTACCACTAATAATAATAATGGAGACAACAACAGAAGAGAATACAGCTGCTCACCACCCGCCAACAGATACCAAGCCCGACCCCAGCAGAGATCTAACCCTTCCGGGTAACTGCCCTTCGTTTATATAGTGGACATGACATACTGTGGTATGAATACCTCTTTGGCTAGTTTGGGTCAGGTATCCTGTCTCTGCTTCCTTCCGGCTTCCCCTCCTCCCTGACAGAGTATGAGACTCACAACATCCTTGGTCAGAGCAAATACTACTCAGCAGCAACTGAAAACATTGGTGTTATCAGTGCTGTTCCCAGGCTGAAAGCCAAAAACACAGCACTGCACCAGCTACTAAGAAGGAGAAAAATTACTAAAACTGCTGAACCCAGGACATCTGACTTTCAAGATAAAGAGGAATGCCTTTGGGTGCTAATGAATAAGAAGGCAGCTGACACTAATTTCCTGTTTAAATAGGGCAGGCTTTGCTTTGTTTTTATTCTTTGTCTTAGGTCAGGTCCTCTTATCATTATCATATTATTGTTGCCCCCTGCTCTGTAGTCATCAGAGATATCCTTGGATTCCAGGAATGAGCACTGACATCTGAAAGTAGGGACAAGCATTACTCTGGGGCACTTAAGTATAACCGAGATCTGGACACATGAAGCAATAAGGAGTAAAGAAAACATACAGAAGAAAATATTTTAATTGTTTTTCTATTTGAGCACTTACAGACTGTGTCACTGACATTTTCAAGTAAACCAACACAAATTATAACAATGAATCTATTTTCTTTTGATTTAAAAGAACACTTGAGCTAAAGTCTATGACAGAATTTTACAGTTTCAGACCAAATAGACATTTTAATTGCCAATCCTCTGGCCAAGCTGTAGGTCTCCGTGTAAACATGAATATTCTGATATACAGTGTGGTGCTTCACTCCACCTATTTCTTCCTACAGGGCTTACGTTACATACAGAGGGTCCCAGCATATTGTTATATGCAAACTGTTTTGGACAAATAGGGCACTTCAACACCTCATGTTTCTAGTAGGGAACACCTAGACAATAAGATCTTTCCGTTTTATGACTGGGGACTGAATGAAATCAAAGTGTCAAACACAGAACTATTCCAGGCTTGTCATGTCTTCAGATAAAGTCTTCAGAATTTTTTGAGCCGTTGGGGAAGGTGCCACTGATGGTCTTTATGGTACACCATTTAATTTAGCTCAGGAGTAGTTAAACTCTCTAGTTGGTTTCTAAAAAGCCCAGATAAGACATTTAAGGAGAGCATTCTGCACAACCTTACCTTGTCTGTAACTGCAGCTGCACAACAAAACCATCTTGAAGTGACTTTTCTATCACATATTGTTGCAATATAAGATAACTTAAAAGAAGACTTTTCTCCTTTTAAAGCAACTTATGGAAAGTCCTTTCAAAAGAAAAGGGGGGCAGGAGTGTGAGAGGGAGACATAGTCATAATGGAAAAAATCATGATATAAGGCCTTTTATAGTTTCTATCAGCCTCTGTCACAATTACAGTTTATTTGTTAACTAACAGTATCTGTTTATTCATAATACGCACTGTATATGCTGCTCTCTAACCTTTTTGAAGTTGCCCAAAAAATGTCAGCTGTTTAAGCTTAAGTCACAGGCACTGTTACAGGGGGAAGAGATTACTGTTTTATACATTTCATTTCTCAAACTTGAATGCATTGTAGTACTTCATTCCTGAATATATAATTTTTGTTGTTTTGTTGTTTGTTTGTTTGTTTTTTTCCCCAAAGGAAAACAAACAGTGGCCTACACTAATATCTGGAAGATTGTTTGAAGGCATCAAACTCCCACTGACTTATAAATGAACAATTTTCATTTGCCTGGTGCAGTGTATACAAAAGTGATGGATCTACATAAAAGGATGTGATTTCTAAATGTTTTCTATGGCCCCAGCTGTTCAATGCTCCAAACATGTGGAGAATATCAAGGACAAAAGCTACAAAGTATGTGAATTTTTTTCCCAATACGATGATTGAATTGTATACCACAAGAGACTTCCTACTGGTGTATCAGGAAAAACTCATCTAAAGCCAATAAAATGGAATGGATCAATGGATATTTCATCATAGGAAACCCAGCTGCAAGACAGCAAAATGGACTGCATTTAGCCCTTCATCTCTCAAATGCCTGACACTGAAAGTGGGCAGCTGTGACTTTTTGGTTGTGCTGTTTATTTTGTGGCAGCTGATTGCCTTTGAGAATGTAGTAAATACTCGAGGGTTAATCACTTATTTAAGGGAAGGAGGGGGAGACTTGTTTTCCTTTTTTTTCCTTTTCATTTCTGAAGATACTTGGCACATAGTATTTAATGTGACCTAAGTATAGAAGAAAAAAACCCAACACACCACGCTTTCAGGGTGGTTTGCTGAACACCCACACATTAAATGCGCTCTGCAGAATTTACAATAATAGCTCATTCTGGTTACAGGAACAATGATTTGTAAAAACAAATTTCAAGAGCTTTCAAAGTTTGTATATTGCATTCTTCAATTAAAAAAAAAAATTCTTTTCCTTTAAAAGAAAATATTTAACACTTCTTCAGCTCAAGAAGATCCTGTTGTTGCAAACTTCAATGCAAGTAAAATGCTCTGATGGGCATCTGCAAGGCTCTACAGTGTACCTGGTACCATTCAACAGTTTCATCAGCAACTTGGAAGCAAATGTGAAAAACATTTCATAAAAATTTTCCCAACCCAGCAAGCTTGGCTGAAGAGTATGGTAGTAAGGAAGTAGCACAGTGTGTCCTTGGATCTTACCATACCTCCTGGGCCTGTTGAAACTATTGCTCTATCTAACCACAACTGAAGCGAAATGCCTTATAAGTCAGGAACATGATTAAGTCTTTCAAGTGTCAATCCTTGGCTATGTTCATCACACATAACTTTCAGTACTTGAGTTAGGCACCCATTACAAAGTTAGCTTTCTCTGTTATCAGTGGTGAGAGCTAAGTACCTGTGATCTGTGTTCAGAAGAGCCAAAGTCTACAGTGGTAGTATGAAGAACCTATATTAGTGTGTTCTTCAGTGGAAAACAAAAATTAACAAAAAAACCCAATAATTTTGTTCACTCTCATAAAGGAATCCAATCTCTCTCCTTGAAAATCATGTCTCTAAAACAAGGTATAATGAATTAGACATTTATTTTACATATGAAAAGTGAAAATAAGGATAAAATGTGGGCACTAGAAGGATAAGAAGACATAATAGAAAAACAATAGTTTTCACAATTGCAGGTTAATTGACATTAAAATTAGGCTTGTATTTTTATCATCAGAATTTATTAACTTTGGGAACAAGTACCTCATGATGGGAATGGATTGACCATTTTCCAGTGTCTTCCCATTGAGAGTGATGGTTGCTTTTTTATGAGGAATGTTTTCATTGGACATAAATAACACTTCAGCTGAAGACTAGGTGTTAAGCTCCAAAAAATTGAGAGGACATTGTTCTAAGATATATTGAAAGTCACACTACAGGATATCATATTTTCTGTTAAGTTCTTTAAGTTTAATAGCGCCCAAAGTCCTGCTCAAATATCAATCATCACCGCATATTTCTGATGCAGATATTGTTACTCCCTTGCAGATCAGTAGGGGAACAAACAGAGAGTAAAAATTTTTCCAACCATATATGCCAAAAGTCAGATAGTTTACTTTGGTTTCTGAAGGAAAAAAGTGTATTTCAGCCTCCCTATTAACCTAACCACCAGCACAGAAAGCAGAAATACTGATTTAAAAGGCAATCTAACTTAAAACTCAGATTCAAAACATTTCCATTAAATTGGTAATATTAGTGCACATATTGAATCAAAGGTAGAGTATGGAGTCTTCACTCTTGGAATTGTGCCATGAGTAGAATTATGTATAGGTTATAAAAACATGTACAATGACTCTGACGCTTTCAAATGTTGCACTATGTGCTGAAAGTGCTCAGCAGAGTTACTCTGTCTATGCAGATAAAGTCTGAAATATTCTAGACCCCCTGCCCAGGACTTTTTTAGTATCTGTGAACTTAGATATGAAACTGTGGATTATGCTGGACTTGGGTTCATAAGCTTTTGAAAAAGTGACCAGACAGATAGACAAGCTCCTCAAATTGACTACAGATAAAACTTCCAAGGGTGCATTTTTTATAACCCTTTCTTACTTCTCCTCATTTTAAACAGTATCTTTTTAAATGTGAGGAATTTCACAACTGGATATTCCATCCTCACCCTCATCTCACCAGTTGTGTAACTAAAAATAAAAACATCATCCTATATTTACTCTCTATACTTATATCTTTTCTAGAATTGAATGTATTCCGTTAATTCTATGTTTATACCAAGGTGCATATTTAAAATGAGAATATGCTCACAAAAATTTCCAGTATCTTTTCTTTATTCACGAAGGTCATGCTGTAAATACTGACCTACTTTTTTGAGCATACAGAAGGAGATTTGTTTGGTCTTACACTTAATTACTGATTTCCTTACATTTAATTACTAATTTTTGCATCATTTGAACAATACGTTATAAAAGAGGTATAAATGCACTCTGTTCACAGAATCTCCAAAGCATTTATGAATGTAAATCTTACATCATACATTGGTTACATATAATTTAAGTGCTTAAATGTATAATTCATCTATGCAAGGATGACATATTTTATTTAGTAAAGCAGATTAACTCCTTATCAGAAGACAGCAGCATTTCGTGTGTAGCTTATGGTAATTGATGTTCTTGCAAGTGAAAGTGCTCCCTAATTATTTTTCTTTCCCTGTCCTAAGTGGAGCAAAACTCAAGTTGTTTAATTTCTGAAGTAATTTTTTTGTGTTAGATTGATGCAAAACTGTATTACATTCGGCTAATTTGTTGCCAGGTTGAGTCCCTTATACTTATTCGCTACTGATGATAGAGCCAAACTTGTTGTCAGTCTAGACTGGAGTGTCTGTCAACATGTTGTTAAAACACACCCTGAAGGGAGTTTTTTTCAATACTGTATGTCTAAAAGATATGCCTGAAAACATTTTAATGAAGACTATAATAGCCTTCAGAGAGAAGATCAATATTTTCCAGATGTAAGCCCAATTCAAAGATAGGATGAGCAGGGGTGTCTGTTATGTAGACTGTAAACGGCTCTAGTATAGTCCTACTCTAACCAGCATTTAATAAGATGCTTGAAATCCCCCAAATCATGCTAAGAGTACAAAATTCTGATCTGAATTTTGAATACAATATGCATCTGAGGAGGGAATTTTTAAGTGAAAGAATATATTCACAACTAACGCAGAATTTTTGCCCTCACAAAAATGTATTTTCCAGATATTTCCAGAAGCTGATGTTTTAGTTTTGGACTTACTAAAGCTACAATGCTGAAAAAGAAGAACCAGAGATAAGTACTAACTATTCCTATCAGATATTGCGTCTCTAGATTTCCAATTAAATAATTTCTATGTTTCAGAAAATGTGTTCTCCAAAAAGGTTTAAATGTGTTCCTGGACATGGTGTTATGATTAGGTGAACAAGCGACTTCAGTAACCAGCACCAGTAATTTTGCTGAAGCAAAATTCAGGAATGACTGAATCAAAACTCTGCATAGCTGTGTAATGGTGTTAGAGATCTGACAAGTCAACCCAGTCTCTCAGCAGACATTTGGCTGATGTATGCTGTAATATTTCTCTGTGCATATATGTTCTCTGAAGTGTAGATTTCAAGAACTGCCTTGGTTTAAGTGAAATCCTGTGATATGCCAGTTTTCTGGCTTTGTAATTGTCTCTTCGTTCATCTAGAGCTTGGAGTCAACTTGTGGGTCTGGGTAGCAGTGCTTCAGACTGGGCTGCAGTTCTGCTCTCCCTGCCCTACTCTGTCCAGTCACCATAAGTATGAACTAAGTCAAGAATTCTTCCTATCAGAGACCAGGCTGAAATATTTGTCATACGAAGCTTGAGCAGCTAAAAATAGGTGGTGGATGCAGTCTTTCTCTTATGGTCTTCAGAAGAACCTTTCTCTGTTCACTATTAATGCAAGGAATTTTAGGTGCTTGTTTTACAAGGCACCAAAATACAAGCACAGAGTAGGTGCCTGAAGAAAGAAGACAAGATCAGTCTTCAGTGATAGTCCCAAACTATGGAGTGCCTCACACATACATATATATAGTACATAGTAGACTGTATATATATAGTATAGCAGGTGCCAGCGCTCATATCTTTGTATTCTTATCTTCTATGAAGGGTGACAAGATCTAGTTATTATGCAAAAATCTACTTTTTCCAATAATAGGTTTGCTTGTTATTTGTTGACAGGTTGGCTTTCTTTAATTTTCATTAAAGCAGGTTATAAATGTGTAGTTATATTTTTTTTAAAATCCATATTTTAAGGGACAAGACTCATGTTTTCTTCAGTTTCATCCAGGCTGTATTTTCCCATTATTTTTCCATTCTGTCACACTGCAGATATAGTGTTACTCAATAGGTACTCTGATTACTTGTTCCCTCACCATATGTACATATATAGGTGTGTATTCTTTCCTGTTCTCCCTACAAATGTATATGTTTCAGGAAAATCCACCTTTTAATTGCTTTTGTTTACCTTAGTTTTGATGTAGGATATGCCTCCCATTTCCAGGACTTCCACACCAAAAAATCTACACTGAAAACCAAAAACATTCTTTTTTGAATTTCCTTTTCATGTTAACCAAAAAAACTAGCAGAAAAAAGTTTCTGAAATCATTTGGATATTATGGGAGACAATTATGCTGTAAATTAGGAGGCATTTGTAATTTCTGAATTAAATCACCTTCAGAAATTTAACCTTTGTGGCAAATGGAAAAATGTTAAATTTTTATATTTTCCCTGTTCAATTTTCTTTCTTTATTTTCAGATTTTTTTGCTATTACTACATTTCTTGTGCTTCCTTTGTTTTGCTTATGGTCAAATCTGAAAAAGGCTGTTGTCCTTCACAACCATACCAAAGCAATATTCATAGTAAAAGGATCATTAGCACTAGGAACAGAAGTTGTGGACCTGCCTATTTCTTGAGACTTCATCTGCAGTGATGGTATACAGCTCTAGGAATTTTTAAACGGTTATGACATACATAGGAACATACTTCCAGGAATCTGTAAGGATTCTTAACTTGCAATGATGGCATACAAAACATTCACTCAACTTTGGAAGTTCTGAAAGCCATTTTATTTGACCTGTGCAGATTTAGTTATGTAAAGGTAAAAAATAGATATTGAAGGTAAAAGGGACTGTTGCAGAATTTATGTTAGCCTTCTGTGCAGCACTGAAGGTGATTATCTCAGGTCATAGACCAAGCCTTGTACATTACAAGAAAAAAAATCTCTCAGACTCACCCTTTGTGTCTTTCCTCTTTCTGAGTTAAAAACATGTACATGTTGTGAGTGAGAAAATTACTTCAAAGTTCAATTAGCCTCACAATTCGAAATATTATTTATATTTTTTTTCTTCCAGATTAGGGGAAGGTAGAGAAGTTATGTCCAGACTTGCATCATTTCTCTGTAATAGGAACATTTCATGCTTTATGTAAGCTTGCTGGGAAACAGCTGTAAAGCTGATGGGTTTTGATAGTAATTACAATGGGTTTTAAGATTTGAGTAAATCCTATATTCCTCTGAGAGAAGACACAGATCAAAGGGTACAATTCTCATCTCCTGGAGTCTGTTAATGTTGGTGTCACTGACTACTGGTATGTTTCCAAGACCACTTTTGACCTAATAAGGGGAAATGAATACGAATGGTGATCAGTTTGAAAAACATTAGCAAACTTTTTTTAAGAAGGAATGCCTTTGGTTTTTGTGCTGCAATTAAGATGTAAGTTAGCTATGGGTTTCTTCTTTCAAATTAGAAAATGCTGGTGGCTGCTGTAGGTCTCAAGAAAGTGGAAATGCTCTTTACCTTCAAAAAAATCAAGCCAATGGATGTGAAAGACTGGGAGGATCCTATTCCACTGAAGAGATTCAGAATTTCCTAGTAGTTTAAATAGCTATAAAATAGAGAGTTGATACTAAATTGGCTTGACAAAACCAATCACAATGGAATTAAAATGCTGGAGAAACAGTTAATATTGCTTTAACATTACATTTCTATTCATCTTTTTCAACTAAGTTTCAAGCTCAAATCCAACACAAACAACTCTCCTTCTCATCCCCTCATAACTCAAAAACGCTTGATGAAGTGGGTGCTGCAGTGTCCCAGTGACAATCACAACCATGAAATCAAAAGCATATAAATGAGTAAGGAAATCAGGTCTTCACTTAAGATCAATTGCCTGCCTATTTGGATATGTTAGGAAATAAATATGAGTCAGAACATCTAGACAACTTTCTTGAATCTAAGAACTATCTTTCACTCCATTTAACAATGTACTTGAACCATATTTGAATTTTTATTCTTTTCCTCCAGACTTTTAAAGCAGCTCAGGGAAGGTGGAAGAAAAAGAATGTTGTAAAAGCACCAACCTGATAGAATGTCACTAGGGAAAAATACGACATGGAGCAGAGATAATAATAGCCTGTCTGTCCTTCAGCAATGGGCTACAATAAAAGTTGAGAATCCTAAGTGAGAATAACCATTTAAGCCTAATCACCTTGACATATAATGAGATTGAAAGGGGATGTGAGACAGAAAGAGAGGAATCAAAGTTCCTGCTTATTGAAATGTTCCTTTTAACAACAGTGTTTATTACACCTAGGCTGAGTAAAGGCTGTGACTTACTATAGGCTGCCTCAGGAAAGGCATCAATTTGTAATGAATGTTTTTTTTTTCTCCTGCTCACATTTTTAAGCCGATCTGCATAAAAATATGAAAACCCAGAAAACAATCCTCTACAAATTAAATTTCTTTAAAAGAAATAAAATGTAAGTGAAAAAATAAATGAAACAGCACCATTATTTGGATTACATTTATCTTTAATCCACTTTGTCCTCTGTATGAAATACAGTATGAAGACATCTGCCAATATTTTAAAGGCTTCTGCTTGTGTCTGAATTATGTTTTTAAATTAGACCCTAAAGCTGCATTCTAATGCATTACTTTCATTTACTGGAGTATGCATATACTATCATACTACTCCCATGACATTCTTTATTTAATCAGTCTGAGAGCTGTACAGACCTATATCTATTCCCACATAAATCTCTGTCAAATACTGCTGACTTTCAGATTTAACCTCACTGGCAATGAATGACCAACCTCCTTGGGAAAAAAAAAATAGTGAAAAATGGAAAAATATCTTAAGGGAAGAAGCAATCTTTTTGGATAATTAGTGGAAGATATGCAAATCTGACTGGTTCAGAATGGAAGCGGTGTCCTTGTGGTGAATATGAACTGCTGCAGTAAACAACTTTAGCCTTTCCTATTAAAGGTTAGGAGGAGTGATTGATATGTTTGACAAAGAAATGTAAGGTCAGGAGCCATAAAGGCAATCTGTTCTTTATACAAAAAGTACATGAAAAGCAGTACATATACTGGGTATTCTCTAGTTGGTTTTGATGCACCTGCTTTTTCAGAATAATAAATGGAGCTGAGTCTAGATGCAGCTTTTGCAGGTAGGAAGCATCACTGTTAATTCACTGCTCTTTGATCATCAGTTCATCCTGAAAAAAAAAAAATAGTCCTAATGACTATCTCCTTGACCCTATTTTAATTTAGAAACATTTTTTTTCAGCACCATTTAAAGGACAACAAAATCCACAACTGTCACACTCATTTGAGTAGAACTCCTCGAAGAAAAGCAACGCTAAGCTTCAGGTAAGAACATCAGAATCTGCCTAATATTTTACTTCTGTCTTGGGGTAAGGTTTCCAGAAATGTATATTAAGGTGGAGACCTCATAGCAGTCTTCCAGTATCTGAAGAGGGCTTATAGTAATGCTGGGAAGGGACTTTTCATTAAGGACTGCGGTGATAGGACAAGGGGTAACGGGTTTAAACTTAAACAGGGGAAGCTTAGATTGGATCTGAGGAAGAAATTCTTTACTGTAAGGGTGGTGAGGGACTGGAATGGGTTGTCCAGGGAAGTTGTGAATGCTCCATCGCTGGTGGTGTTCAAGGCCAGGTTGGACATGGCCTTGGGTGACATGG
>JASSUY010012213.1:17328-44922 GCA_032466535.1 Forpus xanthops
TTCAGATATTGGAAGGCTGCTATGAGGTCTCCACACAGCCTTCTCTTCTCCAGGCTGAACAGCCCCAACTCTATCATTCAATTACAATTTTTCTCTTGTGCCCATATGATCTGATTCAGCATTCATTTTTTCTTTCCTTTCCTGAAGGCACTTAGTGTTTATTTTATTCTTTGCAAGAGCAAACATCTGAACATTCAAAAAGGAAAACAACTGAGGTGAGCAGCAGCAATTCTGCAAAACTTTACCACATGGTGGGTGTCCTGGGTTTAGCAGTAGCAGTCATTTTTCTCCTTCTTAGCAGCTGGTGCAGTGCTGTGGTTTTGACTTTTGGCCTGGGAATAGAACTGATAACACCGATGGTTTTAGTTGCTGCTCATTAATGTTTAGTTTGACCAAGGACTTTCTGAGTCTCATGCTCTGCCAGGAAAGAGGGGAAGCCAGGAGGAACAGAGGCAGGACACCTGACCCAAACTGACCAAAGAGGTATTCCATACCACAGCACATCATGCTCACTATATAAATTGGGAGCAGTTACATGGAAGGGTTAGATCACTGCTCGATCAGACTGGGTACAGGTCGACAGGTGGTGAGCAGTTGCATTCAGTTCCCTTGCTATTTCCCTTATCATTATTATTATTATCATTATTATTATTATTATTGGTGGTAGCAGCAGTGGTTTGTGTTATATCTTAGTTACTGGACTGTCCTTATCTCAGCCCATGAGAGTTTTATTCTTTTGATTCTCCTCCTCATCCCTCTGGGAGCAGGGGGAGGAAGGGGGAGAGTGTGAGTGAACCGTGTGGCTGTGTTATGACTGGGGTTAAACCATGACAGTGGGTTTCAGCAGTTTATCTCAATTGTCCCACAATTTCACATAGTGCAGCCAGCAGCTCTGAATGAACACAGCTCTTTGCAGTCACACCTCTATCTAAAGCTGACCAGTTCAAGTTTGAGCCTCTATTATGGAGAGCTTTAAGATCAGGAAGGTAGCAAGCAAGAGTGTGCATGTCTGTGCACATACATGCATGCATACACACGTTTGAGAACCACAGCTGAGACAGATTCAGCTTCTCTCCTGTAAATTCAGAGTTAGCATTGGGCACAATGCAAATAAATAAATAATAAAAAAAAAAAATAAATCACATATGGAGAAATTACAGAGCCAAAAAGGAGATCTTCAGCTTTCTCCTGCTTAAAGGCATCTAAATGTTACACATTCAGTGTAAGTTCTTATTGCTGCTATCACACCAAGAGTCATCAAAAGAGAAGAATAGGACACCTTTCTGACTAAAATTCAGTATCTGCAAGGACCGAGGCATAACTACAAGAATCTCAATACAGCAGGTATGGCCACTGCTTCCTTATGGCCCTGTGGCAGGAAATCATGCTCACTGATGCCACAGCTAAGCAGCTATGAGGTAAGTACTTAGCATCTGTCATGAACTCAGTCTAGTTTTTCTGCTGGACTGAGTTCAATCCTATGAACAGCAAAGTAAGGAATAAAAGAACATTTAAGTACACCATCGAGCTATTAAATACCGTTTATCTTCTACCAGAGAAGAAACAAAACAACATGGAAATACAAAGCAGCACTAAGCATGTAAATAACATTGAATAGGTGACCACAAAGATATGCAAAAGAGTTCATGCTAAGCTATAACATGTGCTTTTTAGCAATTCAACCTATTTTGAAAAGATGCTGTACACATAGTAAACAATATCTTTACCTTAGTTATAACTTGTTTGTTTTGGGGACAGAACTTCTCTTGTTCTACTACCAGAATAAATTGTCATCACACAATGACACACATTATATATCCAGAACACTGTGCAACAAGAAAAATGTATTTATTATTATATAAATGTGGTACAGAAGGAAAGCAGTGGAAATGTTCTCTGGGAGGTAAAAAAAAGTAAGCTGGCATCAATGTTGGAAAAATTACTGAGAATTGTTATTGTTCCAATATTTCATTTGATGATGTAACCACTGAAATTCTGAAGAACCGAAACTTGTCAAACTTTAATATGCTTTGACAATTTTGTGAAGAAATTGACTCTAGCTTAACTGAGGGTCACCACTCAAAAAAAACCCACCCAAAAACAGAGACTGCAATTAGTAATTATATGCAAAGAAAAAAAGGCAGACTTTGAGAAATTAACATTATGCTTTTATAGCTCCCATGTTGATACTCAGCTGCTGATGTTAAATTTTAGTGGACACACCATTGGTTTGTTAATAGAAGCAATCATAATAGCCCTAATTAAGCCCCATGCACACTCTGACCACACAAACTAACATCTTTTATTCTTGTTTCAGCACCTTGAAAAAATCATATATTTCCCACATGCTCTGATTTTTAATTAACATTTTGCTGGGGGGTTAGGATCCTATTTTGTTTGCTTCTTCCTGATACTACCCCTTCAGTTCCAGTATTGACATCCTAAACTGCAAAGAGTTAATGTGTAAAAGCACTCAAACTTGCTTGTCAAAATACTGAAACAATTTCCTTGTGTTTATCTTCTTTGCTGAGTGTTTGTAATAAAATTGCTTCCAAATTAAATATTTGCATTTAAGAGGATGTAGTATTAGCTAGAGAGGCTCAGAGTGCATATTAAATGCTGGTGATATTAAATACTATGGAGCAAGCACAAAAGAAATCCAGATCTTTCTGTAGCCAGCTTTTTCCTATGTAACTCAGGAAAAAAAACATTTTTTTCTCTCACTCGCTCCCTAAGACAGTTCAGTAAAAAAGTATCAGAAATTGCTAGCTTTCTTTGTGATGGGTTTTATGGTCATGAGAGGCAACAGATAATGATGGTAGCTGCTGTTTAGACTCTAGGATGTTAATTTGCCCAAGAAGCCATCCCAATTCCCAGTTTACCTGTCAGGTTTATAAATTGAGCAGTGGCAAGTTAAGTTATATGGAAACTACCTCAGCGCTACAGTGTTCATTGCCACAAAACAATCTCTGACCTATTGATACCAGTGATTTAATATGTTCTTTTCCATCCTCTTGCCACAGGATTTAAAATATGCTTTTATTGCAGACCATCATCAGAAGAGACACAGGGCACCACATTGCCTGACATGTAAAAAAATCTCAACAGATGAAGCATTTGTCATGATGCCGTAAAACAGCAACATGTTCCAGCAGCTCTTAAGGAAAACGTATCAAATTTATCTCATCCTACTGGAAACATGGACAGCTCTGCATAATCTCCAGTGCAAAAACCAGCTTCAGAAAGTAGAAATAACTGCTGAATTTCACAAAGCATTTAATGGAATTAGATGACACAGTGAAATTAAGAGTCATCACAGAGTCACACCATGAGTATACCTAAAAGACAGCAGAGTACAACCATATCTTTATGCCTAAGTTCTTCCTTGTGACCTACTATAGACCTGAAGTTGCACATCTTCCTTCTGTGATAAGTCTAGCTGGTTTCAGAATATACAGGGTAGCTGTGTGAATTCCAGAGGGAGAACTTTACACAGCCAACCTCAGCCACCTTGCTGAAGCCTAAACTGATTCTTACCAGCTTTGAAGTAGAGGTGTGCATACTTTCCATATACAAACACCTGTTCTCATAGAAAAAAAGAACCTGAGGCGGAAAACAGCATCTCATTTTAGTTACACAAATCAGTATTACAGACTACTTCACAGTCTTGATAGCTTCAGTCATTCTTATGACAAACAAAACATCCATTAAAGGACAGGTATGTAGAACAGAAGAATGAGGGGGAAAAAGATATGTTTCAGAGTTTGTTTCTTTTTTATTTTTTAATATTTCTAACCAAAATATTTAGGCATTTGTTTCATTTCCTTTTAATAATCAATTTAGATCAACTAGCTTAATCTATCCTCTTGAAGCAGTGACAGCTGAAATCATAAAATAGTTTCAGAGAATGGTTGGAAAGGACCCTAAGATCAAGTTTCAATCCCATGGCAGTGACACCTCACACTAGTAAAGTGTTTCAACTACCTGTTAAGATGAAGAGAAAGAATATGCCCAACCAGGCACTGCAGAGAACTTGCCTCTCATAATCTCTTCTCCAGCAAGTGTTTAACCATTTATTATAGAACAGACTGGAAAAGTCTGGAAGACTGCAAACCCTTCTCTCCAGGCCCTGAAAAATCTACTTTCTCTGCTGTTTTTACCTTAGTAAAAGCAACACAGTTTTTGGGTATGAGGCAATCTGGTAAGCCAGCACTTCTGCAGGAATTAACCTCACACTGAATCCAAGCATATTGGACAAACCCAGCCATCTACAAAGTATAGCTTTTACATAAGTCAGCACACCTGTGACACATACCTATCACTATGGTAAGCAATTTGCCCAGGAATCATCCAAATCACCTGAGCAAACAGCAGCTTAGAGATGCATTACGAATGATAATTCCAATAGCTAATATTCACGCACTGATTTATGTTAATTGTGGTAGAGTTTTAATGGTATTAGGGCCTGAACCACAGCATACCACAGCATAGGATAGCAAACTGCACTTCAGATGTTCCTGTTTCCTGAAGACATGTAAGAATTAAATCCGTGCTTATATGGAAGTGTGGAGGTAGGGGAGCACCTGGACCTTCTCTCCTGGCTCACCAAAACCAGTCTTCTACCACTGTAAACACAGTGGTATACAATCACTGCTGTTAAGTGATTTCAGAGGACAACTATTGTGCCTTTTCTTTGCATAGCAAAATTAAGTCAAGCAATATGAGCACATATAGGATGCTAAGCATCAGAAAGAAAAATCAGAGCACGAGTAAGTGTAAGTTACATAACTACTAAGAGAAGTTTATGAGTTTATTAGAAAACTTTCGCTATTGGCAATTGACTTCTCTGGAACCTAAGCTTCTCTCACAGGATATAAATGTTCACTGGATATAAATTTTTGCTACTCCCTTCAACCTGTATCTGAGAAAACCACATAAGAAGGTCTGACTGGGCTTTCTTGCATGTGTCAAAATTGAAGTGGAAGCCCAAAATGATTGGGTATGTCCCTTGCAGCACTTTAACATTAGAAGGCAGACACCTCTGATGTACTCCTCATTTATCCATTGAAACCACAGCAGAATTTTGAGCTGGTGTCTCACAGAGCCTAGAAACTGAATCCTATTTACACCATACAGGTGAGGGTTCATAAGACCTGCACTCTATCTTTAAAGTAAGCACTCCATGTATCCAGAGCTATGGACAGTACAACTCCACAATCTATCAGCCAGTCTGTAAACTACACACTGAAGTGTACTGCTGTGTTTTTGGAGCTAGGGTTGCTTTAATGAATACAGTACAAGTGACTATCAGGATTGTCTATGTGTCCAAACACAATAAATAACAGTTCGACTCATATCTCATCCATAAGCAGAATCTCAGAGCTGGAAGGGAACTCAGCAAATCACTGCTGCCATCACCTATTTGGCAGATACTGGAAGTGTTTAATTTGCTTGCTCACATTTTGTTGTATAGTTGAATATAATAAATAGGTTTCTTGTCTTTTTTCCAGAACTGTTCCCTGCATCTAACTTTTTAGAAAAGGAGGGAATGTGTCTTCCTTAAGGGTGCCTGAGAATGCTCTGCAGAGCATGGATGATACGAGATCAGAAGATCAAGTGGAGAGAAAACTTGACTGTAGTATGAGGTACAATTTCTTGTAAGTCCTGGAAATTATAAAAAGCAAAATTATTTTACGGGAGATGTAGAGGGTACTGTTTAGATTGTGTGCAGTGCAGAACAGCTTAAATCTGCTAAAGCAGGACAGAGAGAAACTCACTGAGCAGTTTGGAATTTTATCAAGATTCCCACTTAAAGATTGTTTCATTCTGCAGATCAAAACATTCCTTGATTAGAGGCTTACCTTATCTTAGTGCACTGTTCTGTCCTTCTAACAAAACAAAGACAAAATAACTAGAAGACTTCACTCAGCATGCCCTTTAAAAAAAAAAAACTGAACCAAATAGGGAAGTTCAGGGTCCGATCAACTTAGAGACATGATAAAATACAGTAGGCTCTGTCTCTGTCTGTTTGTAGTGCTCTTAATTCTTCTACCAGAGTTTTACTATTATGACGGCAACAAACTTCATTGCTTAAAGTTAAGAAGCTTTTATAGTATCAAGCTAAGATTACTACTGCTTCCAATAAGAGTAACTACTTCTTTTTTAACCTCAAAGAAGCAAAAGACAGTTGTTCATTGCGCTTCTTTTATACTTTATACACTAGATCTCATTTTCAGATTGAGCAAGCAGTTTCTTTTCTTAAAAGGAGCATACATTAACATTTAGAGCTTATCATTCTTGATAAAAACAATAAGAAGTCACCATGGGACTCTGAGATGAACCCACACCTTCCTGCAGTGCTCGCAGGAATGTCTAAACCAGTAATCTAACTAGCTTATTAATTTTGTCAAATATAGTAGACTAAGCACAACTATCTCACCTAAAGTAATTTAGTCCTATTAACAGATCCTAGAATATTATGGACCACATTTCCCTCAGTGGTATCATCTTGATGCCTTGATTGTGTATTCAAATACATCAAAGAGATTCTTTCCACTCTGTATCCCAAGCCATTTTGAAGCTGCCTATTATTCCAAGAGATAACTTGTATTTAAACAGAAATCAAATGGCTGAACACCTTCAGATTCAGACCTTCTCCATGGCCTCAGGTAATTGTTTTGTAGCACTCATCACTTTGCAAAGGCAAGCAGCAGAACCAGAAAACTCCTAAAAGAAATAGAAAAAATCATGGCAAAAATCGATAGTGTGGCTGGAGGCAACTTTTAGCCAGGAGTCATCTAACTAATGATTACTGCACTGTCACTCAGCTGACCCTTCTTACTACTTGTCAGCTCTAGTCTCACTTAGACTGGATCTGGAGCTACTAGACAAATTCACCTGATCATTTCTTACATCTACTGTATGTCCCCACAGTGTATGAAAGCAGATCTTAGGAAATATTTTTTCGCTAATATGTTAATCAGTTCTCTAAATGGTATTTGTATGACATGAAAACAGGGCTTCACAACCCCAATGTTTGAAAATTAACCAGGTTCTCTGCACCTTTAGTCTCTTCTTCCATGACGCAACAATTTCTCCGTGGGTTCAATTTAGAATGCAGTTAGGATAGCTGCATGAAATAACTGACAGTCATGCTAGACACAGACTAATTCCATTTATTCTGCTGAAAGCAAGCAGATTGACTAGAATACAGTCAAGTGTTGAAAATTTTCCACAGCAGTTTCTCCTTATTTTGAAGAGTGCATTACTCACTTGACCTAGGATTTTAAAACCAGTTGCATTTTTCAAAATATCAACAACATACACGCATATTGTTTATTTAGAGACAAGATATATATAATCCAAGTACTTGAACAAAACATTATCAGCTTTCAGATTTGGTGATCTAGTTTGGCAGATTCTGTCTTATCACCCTTTATAGCCAAAAGGCAGGATGCTCTGAAATCGAGGGCAGCTACAGACCAAAAGACAACATTTTGCCAATCACCACCTTTCCAAGTTCCCTCCTCAACAACACAAATACTACAGAGAGCTGGAACCCAACACTACAGCAAGCCTTGGCCCAGGATCTTAAGAGGTTGTGCTGGATCCTGAGGCTGAGCAGCATCTTCTGTCTGAATCCACTCTCATCTTGCTGTACCAGAGAAGGTGGACACTCCCACCTGCATGAGCAACAACTTTCTCTGCATCTGTGCTTGTGACACTCCTGTGAAAGAATTAAGTGCTACTAGCCCTTTTTCTTACAGGAGTAATGAGATAAAACCTAAAGGACTTGGCCACATGGAAAAACTCTTAGGATCAAGCAAATACAGAAACTTAGTAATATGATCAATACCTTTAAAAGCCTATGTTGAATAGCAGGCAGCATGAAAAGCAAAGGTTTTCATATGCTGTAGCTTTTCTGCAGGAGATTTAACACAAAATTGTTTAATCCTTGTCTACCTGCACATCACTCATTGGCAATTTCCCATACAAAGCCAGAGCAATTCATGTGCGCAGTGGCAAGATATCCGTGGCAAAACAAGGGCAAATACCAATATCCAAAGAAAAGGCCATGACCACTAGGCCATTTTTCAGTTCAGCTCGAGTGTATGCTAATTTACTCCAGTACACAGAAGCAGTACATGGAAGGTTTACACTCTGGAAGTCTATTTGTCAATCAGTTCAAATAGCCAGGCTGCCTCTTAACCAGTATATTCTGTGTGGTACTTCAGGCAGGTGAGTATGGCTCAAGTGACAGCAATCTCACCTCCTGAAACCTCTTATTTACACTGTAAATAAAATTCGCAGACAAAAAGCTTTTACTTATAGCTTGATTTATGATGCTTGATTTATACTGATGGGAGTTAAAAAAACATTGGTCTGCAGGTGCTGTGCAAACTGCTCAAAAGAAGAAGGTAAATCAAGGTTTAAATTTGAGGTGGTAGGTGTACCGTGGATTTGTACACATTTCCCTTTTTAACTGAAAAATGTTAATGTCAGAACTAATGTGTCATTAAAATCAGAATTTCAATCTGGCCTCCCAACCATCACTGATATGCTAACAGAGGCAAGAAACATTATAAAATATTTTTACTCCTCACTATTATGATGCAGAGCATTTGATGGCTAATCTATCTCAATGCACTACAGAGGTAAGGCCCCATTGACATTGTAACAGGGACAACTGAGACTGGCTATCTGATCTGTTCCAAGAAGCAAAATCAAAAGCAGCCACAGGATCCCAGAGACTATATTTAAGGAAGGTTTACTGTGGACTTGGGCCTGCTTTTACTGCACAGACTAGATGGAAGACTATTTATGTGTGGATTAGTCACAAAGGATGAGCAAATGTTAATCAAGTTTAACACACAGCCTCCATAGTCTATAGCTTGCTAATGACTAGCCCTTGTAGTGAGAGAGAACTGGATCTGCAGGATTAGACGCAAAAAGCCTCATGGGTCTGTTTCTGTTGCTAGCCCACTTATGCGCTCATGTTTGTGTCAGGCTTTGCTTAAACACCTGAGACAGCCTGCTGCAGGAACACTCAGTATTAGTTGCATTGCAAGTAGATCCATCTCCACATGAGCAGATCTTATTTTCCACTATTGGATTTAAAGGGAGGCAAGTTAGTATTCCTTGCACATGCCAGCAGACAATGAAGCAGAAGTCCAATACATTTTACAGTCTTTACACTACTGAATAATACCTAGCTAAGATGGATTTTTTATCACTTCATTCCTGGGTTGTTTTTAGCTGAATTAAAACTGAAATAAGAGTATTTAATATACAGAAATTCACAGCCCAATACCATTACCAAGCAGAGGAGAAATTTATCCAGGGGAATTATAATTATCATAACAAATCCTACATAAGATTTCCTGAATCATTACCACAGGGTAATAAAGTTATAATCATCAAAAACAATAATTACAGCTGAAAGAGAATTCCAAAATGGAAGCATACCTTAATCTACCCAATGCCATCATCAGGCAGTTATGACAGGACATGACCACATGGAAAAATTAAGACATTTCAACACTGCTTCATCATAATGTGCTTGAATTACGTAGTTCAAAGCAGATGCAGAATATCAATCATAATTTTATCCATAAGTCTTTCAACAAAAGAGGTTTTATTACTGCTCATGAGTACATGTGGCTGTTTCCCAGGTAGGAGTGTAGCACACAGGATGGATAGAGATTCAACCTATTTCAGCTGTGATTAGTATGCTTTCTTCAAGCTTTAAGTTTCTAGAACTCTGAAAACAGGAAGAACCAGCATTTTCAAGTTCTTGTAAAGAAGGCATGCTGAGCTATTTGTAGGTGAGAAACCCAGCAAGTGGCAAGGGGAAGTAGAAACACCCTACTTGTGGGAATGCATCATCAAGACCTCAAGCAGAGTCATTTATAACTCATCATTCCTGATCACTGATTGCTCCTAAGTTACATGGTATACAGTACACTTGATAACAAATTATTCCCTTCATCTCTGACACAAGAAGATGTCACTAAATCAGTGTACAGTACGTTTGCTACAGAAAATGCATTGGGCCCTTAAGAATGAAGCCTCCTTGCCCAAGTTTGGACAGGCTCTGAAAAAATGCCACTATCTACTTAGCTCTGTTAAAAATAAAATTTAAAAGCACAAACCGCATTAACAAATCATTAAAATTATATGTTGTAAAACTTACATGGCTATTGAAAATGTATGAGCAGATTCTAATAACTCCCTGCATCAGGCATGGATAGAGTAGTATGGATTCCCAAAGGGTATGTGCATACCATGTCAGAATACAGGGGAAAAGATGAGAATAAAGAAACAAAACAAACCTGTCATTCCCATGCCTGGTTTTGAGTGTCAGACATTCAATCTCAAGAACTGAGCAAGAGCCAAAGATGTGCCTCTGCTTCCAATCCAATCTCATTGAAAATCCTTCTTTTTATTTTCTTCCTCAGAGCAAAGATCATCCTCTGGGTGATGCAAGAGACTGCCACTGAACTCCTGTGCAGCCTTGGGCAAATCGCTTTCCTGACCTGTATGTAAGCAACTTTCCAGAACAAAAGCTTTGTCTTGTCATTCATTTCACATGCACTGCTTACACCACATGGAGTCTTTAGCTGCTGCCCTAGAACTCATAGAGGATAATAGTAATCTTATTGCTCATTTCACAAAAAATTCCCAACACTACACAGCAAGTAATGATCATCAGGGACCTGGAGCACCTCCCATATGACGATAGGATGAGAAAGTTGGGACCGTTCAGCCTGGAGAAGAGAAAACTTCAGGGAGACCTCATAGCAGCCTTCCAATATCTGAAGGGGGCCTATAGGGATGCTGGGGAGGGACTCTTCATAAGGGACTGTACTGAGAGGACAAGGGTAACAGGTTCAAACTTAAACAGGGGAAGTTTAGATTGGATATGAGAAAGAAATTCTTTAGTGTAAGGGTGGTGATGCACTGGAATAGGTTGTCCAAGGGAGTTGTGAATATTCCATCACCGGTGGTGTTCAAGGCCAAGTTAGACATAGCCTTGGGTGGTATGGTTTAGTGTGAGGTGTCCCTGCCTGTGGCAGGGCGGTTGGAGCTAGATGATCTTAAGGTCCTAAATAGCAGACCCAAATAGCTCAATCAAACTTAAGCCAGAACTTTGAAAGCATTAACACAAAGCTAAAGGCGAAATATCTAGATACATCTGTGGTGAACTAGAAACTACTTTTGTTGGACCTGTTGGCTGTCATATATCTAGATGGAGGTCAGTAGCATCTTTCAAGTCTTCACAATGCCAACTCTCTGCTGTAGGCACTACAAACTTCACTTCCTGCAGAGTTCTCAGCTCCTACATAGCGCCTGCCTCTCCTTCTCCCTCAGACTGCCTGGAGCTTCCAGTACTTTCCAGCTTTCCCTGTGGCTGAATTAACTGCACTCAGTGCAGATTATGCAGAGACCCTCAGCCATGCAATTAAGCACCAAGTAGAAATGTTACTCTAAACATATTCAAAGTATTAAAGGCAGCCTGGGTGCCTTTTAAACTGTTTTTTTTTCTCAGAGATTGATCACCAGAACACCTAAGTGGCTATCAGTCACCAGAATTCATCCTTCTTTTCTCATGAAAAGGCTAGTGATGAAGGGATCCGAACACATTCTTTCTACAGTTACATTACAGATGCTTAGCTTACCCAAAGACTAGAATACAGTGCTTAAAATGTCAACAAACCCAACCAACCAAAAAAAAAAAAACCCACAACATAAAAAGAACAACAAACTAACACACCTACTCACAACAGCCACCACATTTATGTTCTTTGCACATTCCAAATAAGACAGTAATCCAAATAAGGATTTCTGATCTGGGAAGTAAAACATGTAGAAGACAAAATTCAACCTTCTGGTGTACCACCATCTGAATACCTCTCCTCTGTTTTCTTAAACAAAAAGAACATTCTGAAAATTAGATTCTATGCAAATAGGACTTCCTTCTCACTTTTATATGTCAAACATTTCCCAGGTTTCTTATAATTCTAAGAGCAGGGACAACTCACAAAGGACACTCTTAAAAAGGAGGCAGAAATTTCTTCAACACTACTCAATTCAGAGAAAGAGATACAGTGTTGTCTCCTAACACAGTGTAAGCACACATTGATGCAAGATGACTGTCAACATTAACTGTTCTACTATAGAAAAACAGAGAAGAGTTTCCATATATTGCTAGAAACTTTAGAATTGGTAGTCCCATTATAGGTACAATGTAGGAAGAAAGTTTACTGCTATTTTTATTTAAATTCAGAGAGAAATTTGGGCTCAGATACCTAAAGAACAATACCTTGAGGAAGTCTAATATCAAGTTTACGTGCATTCTGAACATCTTGTCCCCCAGATAAAAAAAGCTGCTATGCATATTTGTTAATTTTCTACAAGAAAAAAAAAAAGTTACTGTTCATGGAGAAAAAATAAATATAGCCAAGAACTGTAAACAAAACACAAAGATGGAACAAGGATTAACTATATGCCTAATGCTCTATTCAGTAGTCCCATCAAAGTAAACATCTCACATGAATATTGCGGTTGGTTTCAAAACGAAGAAATGCATTGAGAAAGGCACTAGTGAGCAGCACTAGATCAGGTAAGGGAGATTAAGATAGGAGGTCAGAAACAGAAACATTTATTTTTCAAAAACTTTAAAGACCTGAGTAAAGAATATATAACCAGGCTGGATGGCGCCTAGTCCAGTATAACAGCACAGGCCACCTTCCAGCAAATCATAGAATCATAAAATAGTTTGGGTTGGAAAGGACCTTAAGATCATCTAGTTCCAGCCCCCCTGCCATGGACAGGGACACCTCGCATTCAGTCATGTCACCCAAGGCTATGTCAAACCAGGCCTTGAACGCCACCAGAGATGGAGCATTCACAACTTCCATGGGCAACCCACTCCCGTGCCTCACCACCCTTACAGGAAAGAATTTCTTCCTCAAATCCAATCTAAACTTCCTCTCATTAAGTTTGAGCCCATTACCCCTTGTAATATTACTACATTCCCTCCCTCCCCAGCATCCCTATAGGCCCCCTTCAGATATTGGAAGGCTGTTAGGAGGTCTCCACACAGCCTTCTCTTCTCCAGGCTGAACAGCCCTGACTTTCTTATCTTGTAAACGGGAGGTACTCCAGTCCCCTGCTCATCCTCGTGGCCCTCCTCTGGACTTGTTCCAGCAGTTTGATATCCTTTTTACGTTGAGGACACCAGAACTGCGCACAATATTTCAAGTGAGGTCTCACGAGAGCAGAGTAGAGGGTCAGGATCACCTCCCTTGATCTGCTGGTCACACTCCTTTTGATGCACACCAGGATACGGTTGGCTTTCTGGGCTGCAAGCGCACACTGCTAGCTCATGTTCATTTTTTCATTGACCAACACCTCCAAGTCTTTCTCTACAAGGCTGCTCTGAATCTGTCCCCTGCCCAACCTGTAGCTGTGCCTGGGATTGCTCCAACCCAGCTCTAGGACCTTGCACTTGTCATGGTTAAACTTCATCAGGTTGGCATCAGGCCACCTCACAAACGTGTCAAGGTCTCTCTGGATGGCATTCCTTCCCTCCAATGTATCAACCGAACCACAGAGCTTGGTGTCATCAGCAAAATGCTGTGGGCGCACTCAATCCTACTGTCCATGTCACTGACAAAGAGGTTGAACAAGACCGGTCCCAACACTGATCTCTGAGGGACACCACTCATTACTGTTCTCCAGATGGGATATTGAGCCATTGAGCACAACTCTTTGCGTGTGTCCATCCAGCCAGTTTTTTATCCTCTGAGTGGTCCACCTGTCAAACTGATGTCTCTACAATTTAGAGACAAGGTTGTTTTGTGAAAGTGTCAAACGTTTTGCATAAGTCCAGGTAGATGACATCAGCTGCTCTACCCCCGTCCATCAGTTCCGTAGCCCCAACATAGAAGGCCACCAGATTGGTCAGGTAGGATTTCCCCTTAGTGAAGCCATTCTGGCTGTCACAAAGCACCTTCTTGTTTTTCACATGCCTTGGCATGCCTTCCAGGAGCAGCTTCAATGAAAGGTCAAATTAAATGGGAACTTACAACCAATCTGTCATCTGACATAACGTTTTCTCCAGGCACATGAAGATAAGCCAAAGAATGGTCTTCTGCACATGTGGATCAAACCACATCCTCATCACCTAATGAAGTCTTTGCCAATGACAGCTAGTATGACTAGGCCTTGTGCTTCTGCTTGGATTGCCAGGCACTAGGACCAGTCACAATCATCCTTCTATAACTCCATCTTATTTTGGAACAGCAACAGTTTGTTGGACTGTGCTCTGAATAAATTTTCTTTACTGTAGGCTGTACCCTCACAGCTGAGCCAAGGTTAGATGCCTAGAAGCCAGGAGGCACAATAAATCTGGATCATCACATATCTGCCTCATTTCAAGCACAGCAGCAAACCTTAAAATCCATAAAGGCAAAGAGCCATTAACAAGTGCTGCAAAGCACTGTGTGATACTCTCTTCCAACAGGAGCCAAAGATGCTATTTTTTGGCTGCTGCCTTGAGCACTGCATACTTATTCCCATTTACAGAGAATTTTAAAGGATACGTATTTCCTGTGCTGAAACCTTAACTTCTAGGTACCCTACCAGCAACAACTGCTGCAAGATCTCAGTGTGTGAAGAACTAGAAAAGTGTAGCCCTGGTTCTGTTATTGTTACTTCACAGTTAAAAACACAAGCCATATACCAGCACACTCAGAAATGCCTTAATACCAGCTCTGAGTTAGTCTCTGCTTTGACAGAATCTCCTTGAAAATAAAAAAAGGAAACAAAACAAAACAACCAAACAAAAACAGCCTCACAAAAAAAAAAAAACAAAAAAAAAAAAAAAACCAAAAAAATAAAAAAATTAAAAACCAAAAACCTGTGCTTGCTTCTGGCTATCTAAACCATGTACTTCAGTCTGGATTAGATATATCTCCAAGTATTTTCCTTTCAAATAGTTGTTTCTTTGTCTTCATATTTTAGTTAGAACATTTTTAGCTACTGCTTTCATAAAAGCTAAAGGTCTTCATAAGAGACATCTGCTTCCCAGGCTGACTGTTCCAAAGTTCACAATTGAGTCATTCTCCGTTATAATTTCAACAGAAGCATTTTTAAATCTGTCCTTAGAAATCTCTTATATCAAACCAATAAGTGAACCCATGCTCATCAGAGACAGTGCTGGGCCAAGTTCTTGTCATTACCATTAAAAGCTGCAGATCTGGGAGTTAAAACAATGACATAGGCTATTAGCCATTCTACATCATAGCACAAACTGATCCCTTTTAAAGGGATAAGTTTTTCCAAATACTTAGGAGTATGTGCTTCTTTATAACTTAAAGAGCACCAGTCATTATCAAAGATGAGATAATAGTACAGACAGCCAGTGGACAAACTGAAGAAGATGACCAGAAAGCTACCTGGGCCTCCCACTCACCACAGCATAAGATTCCCTGCCCCTATTTCATCACTTGTTTGATGGTTTTTCAGAACATGAGTTCTCAAGCACGTCTGCATATAAAGTTCAGATAGCCCAATGCCAGCTATACAGATGGACAGCACAGGGCCGCAAGGATGATCAGGAGAGTGGAGCACCTTCTGTAGGAAGATAGGATGAGAAAGTTGGGACTGTTCAGCCTGGAGAAGAGAAAACTTCAGGGAGACCTCAGAGCAGCCTTCAAATATCTGAAGGGGGCCTATAGGGATGCTGGGGAGGGTCTCTTTATGAGGGACTTGCAGTGAGAGAACAAGGGGTAATGGGCTCAAACTTAAACAGGGGAAGTTTAGATTGGATATGAGAAATTATTTCCTGTAAGGGTGGTGAGGCATTGGAATGGGTTGCCCAGAGAAGCTGTGAATGCTCCATTGCTGGCAGTGTTCAAGGCTGGGTTGAACATAGCCTTGGATAGCATGGTTTAGTGTGAGGTGTCCCTGCCCATGGCAGGGGGTTGGAAGTAGATAATCTTAAGGTCCTTTCCAACCCTAACTATTCTATGGTTCTATGATTGTGCTACAAGCAAAACTGTGACTCAAATTAACTGGGGTAGTATGATAAATTGTCAAAGCAAGCTCAATATGTGGTTTGTCAGAACATTCATTTTCAACACAGCAATCCATTTTCTTTTAAAGATATGCTGCTGTTTTCCAGATGCATTTGAAATGCAAATGGAATGTGCTTTATATTCACTATTGAATTGTTTCATAAAATAAACATGTCAACTCCCACGCTAAAACCATGTGTTCTCTGAGAGATTCCAAAAAATGAAGGATTTCTCTGCCCCATTCTTTAAGAGCTAAGCTGATCATATCACACAGATAATGTTAGCCATCCGTTGTTGGCTACGCAGCACCTGGACAGGCCAACCAGGTACCTCCATGCAATCAAGGTGCCTGATCTTTGAAAACACCAACTTTAACTGGGATTACACTATTGTTTTTCTCGAAAAGGCGTCACAGGAAACAGAAGGAAATTAGGATCCTGTTGTGGAAACAGTCTACAGGAAAAAGTTCTTTGCACCCAGGAGTTCTCAAAGGAAACATTAAACCAATTGCAAGTGGAAAAGAATTAACAGAAATGTCAGGAGCAGAAAGATAATTAAACAGCATCAGCTAGTATCAGATCAGTGTTCCCTAGACTACAAAAGCTCTGCAACTCCACCTCACACTTTCATATAGCAAACAACCAGCTATTTCTAAAAAACTGAGCATTTGGGACTAAAACCAGAACATTTTATCAATTTGAAATATTAGATTTTCTAGGGGAATGTAATGATCTGCAGACCTATCAAATGCATCATGGAAAGCTACTTTAGAGATCTATACTGAGATGCCACTCAAATCCCTATCGATAAAGTCTGACAGGACACTTGATCCAGAAGGTTGTCAGATTTTATCAATAGTCACACGTAATTGTAAATTTAAGCTTTCTGTGCTCTGAAAAAAAGAGAAGCCCTGCTTTCCTTAAAATCAGCACTACCAGGTCAGTGTAAGGAGGCCATAGGAAAAGAAGGACTGTCCTGGAGAAACTGGTTGCTCATAACCCAGATAAGTATATTCTTTGCTGAGTAAAGAACCAGCTGGATGGCAGAGCCTGAAATGTGGTGGTAAATGGTGTTACATCTAGTTGATAACTGGCCACTAGTGGTGGTTTGGTATTGGGGCAAGTAGTGATGATCTGGACGAGTCCTGCACTTGGGCCACAACAACCCCATGCAACATTACAAGCTTGAGGAAGAGTGGCTGGAAAGTTGCTCAGCAGAAAAGGACCTCAGGGTGCTGATTGACAGCTTGTGCCCAGGCAACCAAGAAAGCCAATAGCATCCTGATCTATATCAGAAATAGCGTGGCCAGCAGCACCAGGGCAGTGGTCATCCCCCTGTATTCAGCACTGGCGAGGCTGCACCTCAAATACTGTGTCCAGCTCTGGACTCCTCACTACAAGATAGATATTGAGATGCTGGAGTGGGTCCAGAGAAGGACAACTGAGCTGGTGAAGGGTCCAGAGTACAAAATCTTATGAGGAACAGCTGAGGGAACTGGAAGAGTTTAATCAGAAGAAGAGAATGCTCAGGGGCGACTCTATCACCCTCAACCTGAAAGGAGGTTGTAGTGAAGTGAGGGTTGATCTCTTCTCTCAAGTAACAAGAAATAGGACAAGAAGTAACAGCCTCAAGCTGCACTAAGGGACATTTTATACTGGGTATTAACAACAATCTCTTCACTGAAAGGGTGATCAGGCATTGGAACAGGCTGCCCAGGAAGCGGTGGAAATCACCATCCCTGGAAGCATTAAAAAAAAGTACAGACAAGGCCCTTAGTGACATTGTTTATTGATGGACTTTACAGTCCTGGAGTAAAGACTAGACTTGATCTTAAAGGTCTTTTCTAACCTAGTTCATTCTATGATTCATTTTTTTTGATTTGCTTGGATTTTAAAAGGGCACTACATAGCAGCCAAGAGCTCAAGTTTCTGTTGAGATTTGTCTGGTTTTGTTTTAGTTTTGATAAATATCTGCTAAATCAAGACATTACCCTCGACTTTGTTTTTAAACTGAGCTGTTAAACATACTAAAGAGTTACCATGAAGCTTTTTACTTTCCTTGAAAAATACAGACACATTTTCATTTAATTTCCAAATGACTTGTAATTCCTGAATCACTTTTCTCCCATCTATTTCAGAGTTTATTATGTTATAGGCTTTGTGCCAAGGTCATCAGTTTGCACACAATGTAGATGTTAGGACATTTTACTGGAGTTTAGGGATGGAAAACATTTCCTGCCTATCAATTTGAAAACTATGTTTTGCTATTGAAAAATTTACATTTTCTTTCACAGATGAAAAGCCGAGGCAATATGGTTGCCACATAAACACTTTTTAGTGTCAGAAACATACAACTGTTACTATGGGAGAACTGTGCTTCAGTAGTTTTCAATCTGGACTTCATTCAACACAAATCATCTTGTCTTTATGTCTTTCTTGTGCTTAACATAACCTAAACCTGTTTACTTAAGTGCCCATAGAAATGTAAACAAAGCTATGAAATACCTCAATGATTTCTGTACCTTACCTCTGGCAAAGCATTCTCTTCCATTAAAACCTATTCAAATGAGGATACCTTGTAGAAAAGCATCCAGTGGGGATTAAAAAATGTCCAGGATCAGAGATTCAACCAAAGATTAGATACTAGGAAAAAAATCTTCACTGTGAGGATTGTGAGACACTGGAACAGGTTGCCCAGAAAAGCTGTGAATGCTTCACCCCTGCAAGTGTTCAAAGCCAGTTTGGATGGGGTTTTGAGAAATCTGGTCTAGTGGAATGTGTTCCTGCCTATGGAACAGTGTTGGAACTAGATGATCTTTAAGGTACCTCCCAACTCTAATCATTCCATGGTGTGGATATTGACACCAGTTTGCAATGTATTAACCTGGCATATTTGCCATTTATTAACCTGGCATATTTGCCAGGTTAATAAATGGTTTGAACAGTGGTGTAATAGTCAGGGGTTTGAGTATTTAGAACATGGGATTCAATTTGGGAGGCCAGGTCTACTGGAAGCCAGTGGAGCTGGTCTGACAATGCAGGGGAAGAGCTGTTCTGGGAGAAGGCTTGTCAGGCTGGTCAAGAAAGCTTTGAACTAGATGTGTTGGTGGAGGGGGATATCATTCCATCCCAACACTCCAAGTCAGTTGCCAGCACCTATAATAAATGCTCAAATCAATATAGAGATATTCCAGATGCTTCAGCCAATGAGACAGCTTCATTTAGAGCTCGATTCAGATGCCTCTATACAAACATTCACAGCATAAGGAATGAGCGAGGGGAATTAGAGATGTGTGCACATCTATGGGGATGATGTAATTTGGGTGACATGGCTTACTGTGAGGTGTCCCTGCCCATGGTAAGGGGGTTGGAACTAAATGATCTTAAGGTCCTTTCCAACCCTAACTGTTCTATGATTCTAAGACAACACAAAGATTCCCATGAATACATGTTCCTCTATGATATTCACAGAAAGAAATAGAGCAAATCAGAATTTTAGACT
Organism: Forpus xanthops; assembly: GCA_032466535.1. Lineage (NCBI taxonomy): Eukaryota > Metazoa > Chordata > Aves > Psittaciformes > Psittacidae > Forpus > Forpus xanthops. The sequence continues at coordinate 36,912 of JASSUY010012213.1, forward strand.
CAGGCAACATCCTGATAGTTGGTTGATGCTATCAGTTAAGTTAGACAGCACGCTAAATAGCAAGCTGTTATGCAAGAAGAAAGAAAAAGCATACCTCAAAGCATAGCATGCTAGCCTAAGGCCCGGAAGACAGCAAACTGCACAGTACCTTCATTGAAGCCTTAATACACTAAATATTCTGATGGATGTACAATCATTACTCTGTGGAAGAAGAATGGATTTAAGAATATATGTTAAACATTTTGGTGATCTTCAGCCTGACCTGCTCAGATGTATGAACAGACAGTTTCTGCTCTGTTTAATTCTTTTAAAATATGTCTGACACTTTCACTGCTGTTAACTGCAGTCTTCAATTACATCCCTTAACACAAGTGGCTGAGCTAATGTTAAGGATCTTACACATATATAACTTTCTTTTGTAAGAAAGAGCAAGCATGGGGAAAACCTGATGTCCCAGGGCATGGAGCTGTGGGTCAGTCTTGGGTGGCTAGAAATAAACTTTCATGCTATTGCTATGTGCACATAATTCTACCAACACATAGTTGATTATTATACAAAAAAACCTTCTTTAATGTGTTTATGTTATACCCTTCTCTTTTCCCAAGTATTCTCCTTAAGGAATCTCTATGTCCTTGTGAAGCCAGAGCACAGTCTGTTTCATGTCACAAAAGCCACAGGCCAGGGATGGATTTTTTTCTGTCTGTTGTGTCTACATTACCTCCCAGTCTATGCTTTGTATTCCATAAGACTCTTTAATTTGGCCTGTAATTAGAACCTATCTCCCTATCTTTATGTAGTTTTTCCCCATTTTCTTTTCAGAGTGCTAGATCCTAACAATATTAACATTATGCTCTGGAACCTCTGGAGATCCTAGCAGTAATTTCATGCACCAATTATGTTTTACAGAAAATAAGTAGACCTAAAACATTGGTAACCTGGGAACAATCAAGAAGTCACCCTTGTCTTGATATACTGCCAGACCGCCTAGTGACCTCTGTAATTACGTCACTCATTAACATATCTCCAGCCAGCCCAATTTCCCTCCGGGTGACAGAAAACATACCTGGCCAGTTAAGCAGACTGAAAAGGTGTGACCGACAACAGCAATGAAAGCTAATGGAATAGAACCCAGGTGCCGTAAAGGTTTAGGCTCACTGGAGTGGTTTTGTTGCAAGAGATGATGGTCAAATTCCAAGTCTGCAACAGGAAATTGGTATATATCCTGGCACAACTCCAACATTATACATATAATGTTTCAAGACACCTCTTGCATTCCTACTAATTACAAGCCAACTTCTGCCAAACCATTCTGGACAGAGATGTGTGAGACTCCTCTAGTGCTTAAAATAAGGGAACTATTCCCCTCAGATGCACTGATGTCTCCAGATATTTCCTTCTTCACAGACAGTATGGAAACCTTGGCCATGTGCCAAGGAATGGGCAAATGTCAGTGTAAAATGTTTAAAACAAACTAAAACCCACACAGTATGTACACATACAACACCACACATCACAGCTTCAATCCTCCAAGCACTAAGATATATTTGGAAGAGTGAGACAGACCCCTTTCTTGTTACACACAGCAAGTTTCTTTGCACTATCTTTACACTTCCGGTAATCCCTTACAGCATAAATCCCCAGTTGTTGTTCCTAGAATTATAAAACTGGGCACATCTGCACCAAAAGAAAAAGTAAGTTAGCTTTTTATCCTCAAGTTCATCTTCCTGTTTACAACAGGAACTTCAAAGTGTCAAAGACTACTGAAAGAGCGTAACAGATTATTCTGGATGTTGTGGAATCTTCGTTACTAATGGGTTTAAAAGAGCTTTCTGAACAAATGTGCACAAAAAAAAAAAAAAAAAAACAAAAAAAACAAATTTATCCTTTCTCAGAGTGAAGGAAAGGAATATATAACCATTGAGATTTATCCTTGAGCAATGTTCCGATGATTCCACATAATTTTGTAGGAAACATTTAAAAATAACTAGGAGATGGACAATATGTACTTTCCCCAAAATTATTCTTCAGTTTCCTAAAACTCAGTCATCAGCAAAAGAAAAGCTACTCCAAAATTTGGTTCATTCATTGCCTTCTAAAACACTCAAATTGAATCAGCCTCTGGCACTTATATTTACCCTGAAGACTACTGTCAGAATCTGGTTCACTGGCTTAGCCAAGAATCATAGTGAAATTTCTTCTTGATCTGGTTGAGTCAACAGGCAAATGGAAAGAGTTTGCAACACTATCAGGCAGAGAACAATACAGTTCTCTACATATTCAAATGAATTGCCATATTTGTAAAATACTTTAATTCAGTTCTATTTCTTTGGTCTTAAATACAACTGAAGTCACTTGTCTCCACTTCAGTGAACAGCTATTTTCCTGAATTTGCAGTTAAACTAAAATGGAGAGAGAGAGTTTGTGGTTTTCATCAGGTTTTCTTTTTCCTTTGTTTTCAGTGGCATGCTGAAATCACAGAAGAACAATCACTTGCTCTCATTATGTTTCAGTCTTCAATTACAGCACTACAGAGGAGCAATCTTAGTTCCAAATTACTTTTTTAATGAGAATAAGTCAATTTAATAATTTATTGAATTCTCAAACTCTAGCTACAATGGCAAACACTGTACATAAGCTAAATCAAGATAACAAATTACAGTAAGCAATATAAAACCACAGAAATGTAATTATATAGTTTCAACAGTTGTTCTTGTCAGGGCAATGGAAAGCATCCAGAAGAATCTGAAATTTATACTGAACTTCATTGAACTTAGCCTAAGAACCACTTCACATGAAGGAGCCAGAGACCTCTGGTCCAGGCTTTGGGGTCAACTCATGATAAAAGACAATTGCTTCAGGAAAGGCTGCTAAAATAGCAGCTTTTATGGATTAATTCTCATTCCCTTTGACAGAAACTGGATTTTCTTTCTCCTTCTAGGGTTTTCAGTATCATCATTATTATTATGGGTACTAAAGACAAACCTCCAGTGTGTCATTCTGAATCACATGTGAGTTCCCTTTCCTTGCTGGACAAAAGATGTGGATGAAGCTGAAACAGAGATACACAATAGTCTATGCCACATTCTACATGAAGAGAGCGGGAGAGCACATTTATCCACAGTTAAATTATGTCCAAGCAAATAAGAGGGTGTGCTAAGACTCCAAAAAGATGTCAAGTCAGCTGTCAGAGACTTTTCTATGACCCTGAAGAAAACATTCATCTTCTTCCTCCTCTCTTTATCACAGCAACTTAGATTACACCTTCTTTAGGAAAGAATGGCATGTTATTATATAGAAGAAGAGACCCTCATCTTAATTTGATCTTCTAGGCACCACTATAATTACAAACAGTGATAAGCAAGTGAAATGATCAAATAATAAGAAATGTGAAAAAAATAGATTCATCTTATAAATTATTCAAGTAGCAGCATTACTGCTTTATAACTTCCTAGATCACTGAAACTAAGCCAACAATAAAAATCAGATTTTTTTTTTTTTTTAACCACTTCCTTCCATTACCATCACCCTGTAAGACAGAGAAATACAATGGCACATTTAACCTGAGTGAGGACACCACCACTGCTAAGTGTTGTCTTTGGACAGAAAGCACTGCAGGGGAATTTTTCTGTTGCAATGATTTGCAAAGTCATAATAATATTTCTATGTCCATATTAAATTTTATAGAGGTTATTTTTTTTATTGCCAAATATAAATTTGGGGCCTCTATTACCTGCCATGCTGTCTTAAAATAATTTCAAGGTTATGCTGTCATAGCATAACTCTGGAAATTTGTAACCCTAATTCAAGCACTGGAAATATAACGCATAGCGTACAGCAAAAGAAACAATGTAATGCCAAGCACAATTTTCTGCTACAATAACCTGGGGAGTGTCTGAGCAGAAAATTTGTCTTTCATATTGCACGCATCAATAGTCCATTAGGGAAGATCATACTTCTATCAAATGCATGAATGATAATATCTCTTGTGAAGCCATTTTTGAAGTGTCAAGACAACAGTAATAGTTTTCTGAAGTCTTGAAGTCAATTGTTTGGCTATCTGGAAGCTGATGTAACAAAGAAACCTGGTTTTCCTCACACTCACTTTGTATTCAGTGTACCCAGCCTTGGCTTCAGGACGTCTACCCTCTGCTTTATTTGTAAGATCAAAGACAGAGCATTCCTATATGATGCAACTTTCATACCAATACAGAATAATAGGAGAAAGCAGCAAAGCTCCTTAGTTGCCAGATATTAAGAATGAACTTCAGAATAGCGCCTCTGCCTCCACCCCAAGGCAAGAAAAGTGCAGTTAGGTTGTTTTCCATGCAGCAACTCAAACTGCAGGAGTAGGAGAACCAAACTCTGACCATACAGGGAAATTTAAATGAGCAGAACACAAGAAATTAAGCACAGATCAATGGCTTGTGGAAAAAAGCTCTTCTCAAGGAAACAGCTGAGCAGAACCTAGTCATAGTCAGAAAACCTGTAGACTCACATTAGAAAGGGCATTTTAACATGAATTACACAGGACAAGATTCTATATTAATACCATCATTTCCTATAGAGTCAAACACCTAACAGAGGGTATCTAATAAAAAAAAAACAAAAAACCCACAACATACAGTGACCCCAGGGTAGATACTTGCTAGCAAGTCTAATATGAGTTGCGCTGAAAACTAGTAACACCAGGAAACATTGCAAATGTATTCCCCACGCTTTGCTTCAGTCTGTGACTTTGCTTTACTGATATGTGGGCTATGAACATATACCCAAGAAATGGTACACAGCAATACTACCCTTTCCCCTGGAGCTACACTTCAGAACTGCATGGAAAATGAAATGCAATAACACCCACTTTGTGGCTCTTTTACTTTTTGGCCAATATGACTCTTGCAGCATGAAAAAGATAGCATGAAGGCAGTGACTTGGAAGAGTAAATTTTCATCTTTATCATGTTTTGCAGCTATCAAGTTCTGCATGATCTTTAACAGCGTGTCCCTCATTTTCTGAACTCCCAGGCTGAACCACCTTGTCAAAGAACAGCAAACACTTGAAGCTGCTGTTGTGTCTGGAGTTTGACTGCAGAGGGGGAAAAAAATAATAAAAATTTGCACAGCCAAATAATTGAATTGAGACAATAAATGGACATTTATACTGATTCTACCTTGTCTCCCTCTCCGACTGTATCGCAGCTACTGGGTAAAACTGATAACAGTGAAGTGCACAGTGATAATTCAATTCACAGAATATTCAAATGTCACTGCAGGAAGCAACACTGCAAGTATCTACTGGAAAATAAAGATGCCTTACCTTCAGAGCAAGATACAGTGTGCAGTAGGAAATGTACAGGGACTGACTTCAAGCATGAAGCACAATCAACAATAAACAGCTACCAGTTCTGCAAGCACTGCCACACTGATCAGGCTGAGACAGAGATCCTACAAGAAAAACACAAAACACCATCATGAAACTAAAACCTTATGAGAACATATATGTAGTGAAGGAAAAATAATCAAAGGAAACCAATCCATAATCATGGAGTTTAATGATTATTTAGTATTTGATTTGGAAAGTATATCCTTTTTTATCACACATCCCACTCCTTTTTTCCCCTCCTTAGATGAATCCTCCATTTATAAAGCACAGAGCTCATTCTCTGTATAAGCAGAAAAAAATCACACATAACCAATGAGAAGAAACAAGTGGCAGGAAGGGAAGTCCATAGAACATGTAACTACCACAATCAAGCCCCTGCCACAGGAATAGAAGGGACTTCAAGAAGTTACAGGGCCAACTCCCACTTCAAGACAAGCTTGGTTTTACCTGCGTCGCTCTTGACCAGTGTTTTCCTCACCTGTGATTAAAAACCAGTCATGGAGACTTCAGATCCTGACAAGAAAGTCTAATCACTATCCTTTCCTGTTGAAATGCTTTTTCTTATTTTTTTTTCTTCAGAAACAAAAGCCTGCAAATATCCATGCCATCCACCTTAAGCATGGGTATTCTGAGTGGTTTTCCTCTTCTTTTTCAAAAGAAAGATTATTCTAAATACACTGATATTCTGATAATCATCACTACCTTTAAAACGGAGAAATACACTGAGCAATGGTAATATACCTCCTGAGAATACCAGAGTAAGATTAAACAGGGGTTGAAATAACAAGAAAAAGAAGGAGAGTTAGGGGGAAAAAGAACAAACAAACAAAAAAACCTCCCTATTTACGACTACAATATTTTCACTATTGCTGACAATGAAATTTGCACATAATGATCCTGCCTCTTATGGTTAGTGTTACTTGTTTCCTGGTCAGCATAAGCTCAGTTACAAATCTATTTCCTTAAGACAAAGATAAATTTGTACTAGGAATAAACCGGAACCATTTAGTTTTATACATATCAAAACAAGAAGGTTTTGTTCTGCTCTTAGCAACCCCAGATCTTTAAATCTCAAAACCCAAATTTTTAGCAGAAATAAGCAGAGACAGTCAAGTTATTCATTTGAAGGAACTGGGGAAAAAAAAAAAAAAGAAACCAACAAAAAACTCCACAAAAAAAAAGAACCTGAAGAGAAGCAGATCATAAACAATCACCCTGCTTGTTTTGTCTTCACTTCATGTCTTCCACACAGAGTATTGATCACAGCTCCAGGGCTTTCTGCAAAGCCTACAGGAGCCTTGGAGTCCCTGTGATGAGTCCACCTGTCACAGCCAAGGCCAAATTGTGCATACCCTCCCTGCACTCTGCAGTGCCCTTTGGTGCTCTTCCACGTCTACAGCAGACTGAAGTCTTCCAGCCTTCTCCCAAAATAAGACAAGTGTCCGTTCTTTTTAAGGGATTCATTCATGCATGCAAGAAAAAAAGTAAATCTATGTATATATTTGTATCAGTAAGCTCTAGGAGAGGAAATGAAGAGTGGGATTTTCTGGGAGGTTTACTGCAGAGCTGAACAGAAACAGAGTTTAGCCAGTGCTTTCTACATCACAAAATTCACCTATGATAATTGTAAAACTAAAGTCAAAAAAGCTCCATGAAGATTAAGGAAACAGCTTTTTTTTTTTTCACTTTTGTTTTTAAAGAATGCCATCCATGTTGCCTGTTCTCTGAAGGATCTAATAAACCTGTAAGCAAACAAGCAGTCAAAATCCCATCCCTCTGGAAAGTGTAAAACAACAGATTCTAGAAATTTGTCACATATGTTGCTGTAAAAAGGCTAGCAATATGTCTCCAAGTTGACTTATGTCTACACAGAAATGGTAGCAGGCCTTGCACAGCAGAGTTTTTGCTACTGAATCATCAAAATTTTCCTGGTCTAACGTAGGAGTCTGGAGCCAGAAGCATTCATTGTTCAGATGAGGTCCTTACACTATGTGCCTGGCCTATGTAGCGTGATCTTGTCCCTCTGAAGACGGGGTAGTAGTACCCTTGTACAACAGGAGAAAGATAATGAAAGACAAGCATTATAGTTTTAAACTAACTCTGCTTGGAAATGCATTTGCATGTGTAGGATGAGCTTCAGCACGCATACACTCATCCTCTGTGAGTAAAAATTCAAAAAGTTTGCTTTTACAAAACAAATATGTAAGAGAATAACCCTGCATCAAGGACAGCTCTGCTACTGTTGGTCCATGACCACAGGGGGCAGTGACTGAGACACAGCTGTCTATCTTTTCCATCCCAATGTTCTAAGTCTGTGACCACATTGCCGGTGATCACATTCTCTGTGACCACTGCATCTCTAGTAAGCCACTTCAGGACAAGCATTGTATTGCCTGCAGCAATGCAGGCCCTCAGCAGCCTTATCAATAATATGTCAGTATGTCAAATGACAGACCAAGATTTCCATAATATCCATCTGTCGTAGTTTGAGGCCCCTCAAACAGTTCTGCGCACCCCCCCACCTCTTTCTTCCACAGTCCCGGGGAAATGGGAAGGATAATCAAAAGAATGCAACTCCCACAGGTTGAGATAAGAACAGTTTACTAACTACGGTATAACATAAATCACCACCACC
>JASSUY010012213.1:45022-57048 GCA_032466535.1 Forpus xanthops
AAGCCAAAAATCCAAAACACAGTGCTCACCAGCTACTGCTTAAAGAAAAAATAACTTCTGCTGCTGAACCCATGACACCATCATAAGCAATGCAAACTCTTGTGAAAATCTGCACTTAAAACTCCAAACAATGGTCCTCAAATAGCCTGGCCCAGTCAGCCACTAGGAAAGGGAGAATTCACACAAGAAAGCACACTACTTGCTGAATAGAAGGGCTTTAGCAATTTACTGGCACAGGAAATTCAGTATTTAATTCAAGGGTGTTTATTTATAGCCTACTCAATTTCAAAAAAAAAAACAGAAAAAAGAAACCTGATTTTTTTCCTAATATGACTTTTTACCAATCTCCCACCTGTGTTTTAAATTCACAGAGTCCTTATTTTAATATGACACTAAAATGAGGCTATGGGAATTCAAGATTAAGTTAAAAGTGGAAACTCTAGATTAGCTTTCAGTTGAAAATACTGTGGGACTGTGGTTTGCAGTTCTACAGTCAGCTTGCAAACATACTCTGGAAATGTAAGACCCTAAATAACAGATGATATGGCAAAGCTAGTGGATGCCACATGGTGAGATACAAAGCTGTCAAGGAAAGAAGACATTTTGCAAAAAGTAAATAAAAATGTAGTACCAAAAATTGACTATATTTATTCATACCCCCATAGGATTTGGTTTCATTCCCAAATGTTGCTATACCAATAAATCCTCCTTCCCTAGGAAGTTACAGCAACACAAAGGATAGAGGAAATGACACATAAACAATCTGTGTGTTGACAAGAAGGCAATTTTATAATATGTTGTTATTTATGGCCAACACTTAAGCAGATGGAAGATGCATCAAAATGAGAGTTTCATTTAGAACATGCTGGCTAGGGAGAAGTCTGCAGGAGAGATGCACCATGGGAAAATTCAAGGCACTCAATAGCTAGAACTGCATTATAATATTTGTTTTAACTTAAAAACGCATAGTAACATACTGGGGATGAGGTAAAGGCGCAACACAGAGACGGTCTCTCAAATAGAAAGCAAAAGGATGAGTACATAGTGAGGCCTTTTTCAGGGGCACACCTGCCCTAATCAGCCCTTTTAATTCCTGAAGGAAGTGGCAGATCCTATGACACATCCTGCTGGAAGGCTGCCATTTTGCTGGTCCTGCTCCCAGAATAGGTGACGTCCCTCCCATTTACAGCTGCCGGTTCTGAACCACAGCCATGATGGAGAAAACAGGCACTGATATTGGTCCACCCTCTGTGCATGGACTGGATTTGTATTTGTTAGTCCCCCATGCTTGTCAGACATCCAAGGGGCTTGCCCCCTTCTGGCAATACTTACAGTACACGGTAATACAGTGAGGGGAAGAAACGGATAGGTGGAACAGGGCACTGAGTAATTGCGATATGAGCAACACAGCACCAGCTCCCAGTGAATGCACTCATTTTAGCTGCATTGCTTTCCATCATATTAGCTCATGCATGAAAGAGGAAAATAAATTAGCAAGGGAAAACTCTTTATGCCTCATCCTTCCCCACCTCTCTCTCCCCCTCCTTCCCCTCCATCATGCCTCTTTTTCATTTTATTCTAAATCAGTTTGGAAGCCTTGGTGGTATCAGTGCCCTGAAGTGCAGAAAGCCTCAGGGAACTTTTAATATCTAAGAGCTCAACTCTTTATTTTCCTCTCAATCGGCAAGACCCCTTAGTCATACGATGGGACACAAGAGGGAGCGAAGCACTTTTAGAACAGCAGTCTTTTTCTAATAATTGGTTTAACTTCCCAATCCAAGCTGAATATTAAGAGTTTCCCACACACTGATGAAGCATCCACATGCAACCGCAGGATAATAATCTTCTCACTCCTTCCACACCCACGGACAATCCAACTCCTTTATGTCATGTGATTGTGTTCACCAGGGGTTTGATTTGTAGTTTGGTTTTCAAACCAGATATATGCTCTGTATGTGCCTTTCTGCCTCACTCTGCTAACTCTGAGATCATTAGCCCATGTTTGGCAGAAAATAACAGCCCTCAAAAACATTTATGCTTTTTGCAGGAATCGGCAGCAGAGCCAGTGAAGAGACCTTCTAAGACCCCAGCTAGGGGTAAAGGCTGAATGCTTCCCCTGACAAGGCCCCAGCAAACCTACATGGGAGATATGCCTCAAGACACAAACCCATAGGAAAGTAATTCATTAGTTCTGCTTCTCCTTGAGTTATTCCTTTCTTTTTCCCCTAGGCTTCCTACAGCTTTGTCCATGCTCTGTGATGCTAACCATAAACTCAGCCTGCAATGTTTAGCAATATTCTCTCTGCCTAGCAAAGTATTTATATGTAATCTGGGAAACAATGGACAGGGAGCCAAGGGCACCATACCAGCAAGTAACATCATAGAAGGATCTCAAATGCAAGTCAAACATACTGGCCTCCAGCCTCCGCATCTTGCTGAGAATATTAGGCAGCAAGCCCATGCCACTAATGCCACCAAATGAAAGGCACCTGAGGTGTCCTTTGTTCTCAGAGACTCACTATTATCCCTAAAGCATGTTGATATAATCACCTGGGTTCCTGCAAGGATGCACTTAACAGGGAAATGATCCAGTATATGGAACACAAGAAGACATGAAGAAGAAAAGGGGCAACAGGTACAGGTCACACAAGGAGAGGTTCCACCTTGATGCAAGAAAATTTTTACAGTAAAACAATTGATCAGTGGAGCAATCACCCCAGGGGTGCAATAATGCATCCATCAGTGGAGGTTTTCAAAATGCAATCAGATATCACGCTAGATAAACTCACCTAGGCTTCATTTCTCACAGAGGGATGAACCAGATGATCTTGCAAGGTCCCTTCCAACCTGAACTGTTGTGTAGTTTTATGATTCTGAATGAAAGGGTCTGTCCATTGCATTGACACCCAGTCCCATGTATACACTCATGTTGGGACAGAAACGTTAACAGTAAAGAGGCTTGTGAAGAAGCCAAGACTGTGGAGGACTCCTGTTCTTTTGGTGATGTAGATAGCTCAAATGTACAGCAAGTTTTTCAGAGCTCAGGTCATGCCTGATCTCTGTTATGCTAATAATTGCTGGACAACAGTATTGACATGAATATGAAATCAACTACCAAGAAAAATAAATTTAAAATGTAGTTCTGGTTTGTTTTGGAGTATTTGCAGGCTCGAATTAAATTTATCCAACAGGTATGGCTGGGTAAAAGTAGAAAAGAAAGTGGTCAAATAAACCACATTAAAAAAATAATATTTTTATTTATTTTTAATTTTTTTTTCCTTTCCTCTGAAAAATATTTGGGTTTTTTAGGTTGTGAAATATATTATTTCCCCTTTGCTTCCACTGACTGAAACAGGGCACCTTACCCAAACTGACCAAAGAGGTATTCCATACCACAGTGCGTCATGCCCAGGATGTAAAACTGGGAGCAGGAACCTGGAAGAGTTCAGTTCACGGCTCAGTCGTTGAGTGGTGAGCAGTTGTGTCCTCTTCCCTTGTATTTCTGTGGTCATTGTTATTACTGATGGTAGCAGCAGTGATTTGTGCTATACCTTAGTTACTAAACTGTTCTTATCGCAACCTGTGGGAGTTGAATTCTTTTGATTCTCCTCTCCTTCCCCCCGGGACTGGGGGAAGAAAGAGGGGGGAGTAAGTGAGCAAAACTGCTTGAGGGCCTTAAACCATGACATTGGGTTTGGCAAAGTTATGACTCTTCCACTGTAAAAATACACATAGGTCCTTTTTAGATCTGAAGCCTTAAAGGTCCCAGCATGACTTAAGAGGGTTACCTCATTGCCAGTATTGAGACTGCAGAGATTCAGACACAGCACCCCCTGCATAAGTTACAATAATCGAGCTAAATGAACAAGTTACAATGTGATGTTAACAGCTGGAAGGGAAAATGCAGATATCACAGCTTGTTAAATTGGGTTGGTTAGAAGACAGGCCAGATTTGTTTTGGCAGTGAACACACTGATAGGCACCCACAAGGTGATTTACAGCAACACAGCCACAGAAATACTGCTGATGTCAGAGAAAATGTTTTGCGTAATAGTGTCCTAAGAGAAACCTGTCTGGTGGCATAGCAGAGGACACCACCAGGTATTGCTTATGAGGTCAGCAGCAAACCAAATATACAAAAGAAGTTAGTGTAGAATATATCAATAAGCAAGATGAGGGTTTTATTTTCAGGAGTCTCTTTTCTTAGGGTGACAATTATTAAAAGCCTTGGTTTGCTAATTATAAAGGTTAGCCCAATTTTACACCCATGAAAACTAATACAGGTTAAATACAGCAAACTACCTTGTTTTATTATTCTACAGATCTTGATAGTGGTGACGGTTTTAGCTACTCCAAGGGAAAAAGAAAACAAAAAAAACCAACCCAAACCCAAAAAAACAAAACCAAAACAAGCAAAACAAAACCACCCCAAAAATCATGTGCCCTCTGTGGAGGAGTCATCCTTCCCCCCAAAATCCAACCCACATAATTCATCCCTTCCACAGTTTTCCTAATTCCTAACAACTCCAGAGACACCCACTAACAGAAAGCAGGGCAAACCACACACACTGACTGCCACTCTACATCCAAGGTCCCCAATTCACTCTGTGCCTAGTTCTCCTCAGGAAAGACCAGCAACAGAAGGAGGTAAACGGCACCTGGGCTGATGGCCTACTTACCCTGGCTTCTGAAAGAGGGGAGAGGAGGGGAGACGTCTCACCAACCCGGAGCTGTCACAAGGGCCATAGGATGCTTCCAGAAGCAAAACAAAGCAGCAAACTGCATTACCCTCCTCCCTCTCCCAAAAAGAGAAAAAAAAAAAAAAAAAAGGCCCAAACCCAAAATGTCCTGAAATCCTCACACGCATTACCCCTAAAAATACTCTTTTTACTAGCCTCTCTATAGCACTTTGCCCATGATTTCTCACAATTTCACTTCCCCATCATAGGAAATTTCTGAAGCAAAGAGATGTGCAAGGGGAAAAGCAGCAATAACAACTAAAGAGGCTTCAAGGCTATCCAAACTTCATGCAGTTCATAAAGACAAAAGGAAAATGCAAAATATTGACTGTCTTGCTAGTTTCCAAAGGGTGGCTGAAGCCAGAACACAGGATTAGTAATTGAACTTCCACACATTACAACAACTACCATTTGAGTAAAGAAGCAGCACAAGGAGATACTTGAGCAACATCTTGAAAAGAGGAGGTGAGGGACTTTTGTCCACTAAACAGCCTATCCTTCAAATAAAAAAAAACAAAGATGTGATATACCTATCCATGAAGCTGGCACAGAAGAAAGAACACTTTATTTTGATGCAAACAAGAATTTTGAAGCTATTTTCCCTTCAAAGCTTTCAAAACATGCCCTGCCTCCCAGTGCATTTCCTTCTCACAATGTAAGCATGAGCCAGAATGCTATGAAAATGTTTACCAAAGCTTTTCAGATGGGGAAAAAGGAGATCGTTTCTTTGCTCTGCTCATTCATCTAGCTTCTTTTCTTGCATCAGGCAGCAAGCCAGGTTGCTTCCTTGCCATCCCCTCATTGTTGCTCATCATGGCCAATGTCCCAATTTTTTGTGTTTGAAACGCACATGGCAATCTTTTGAGGCAAAAACTGATGGCTAAGACATAGTAAAGCAAGCTAGTATAAATCCAGTGGTGTCATGGAGCTGTGGTGATTTACACAAGTGTGCCAATGGCTCACTTCTCCTCCTCCGAAGTGCAGCACAACTTGCATGACCGTAAAACAATAAATAACAAAAATAAAAGCGTTCTGCACGCATTCTAACTTGAATAATTGCTTTCTGTCTCTCTCCATTTCCCTCCAAGTCTCAGTAAGATGCACCTACTCCCATTACTTGCTTTGCTCACCCGAAGAAACGAAGCTCTTAAAGCAATACATCCTCAGAGACATTACAAATGTATTTACACAGCAAAGTGGAGGTATCTTGGCAGCAGATGCCAACATCACTGCGCTGCCTTGAGAGATACAGCATGGAGACAATGGCAGCAAGGTAGGCTTTGGCATATTAGTCAGGTATAAATTTATGAGGGAAGCCAGGAAGGCTTTCAGCACTTGCTCTAAATCTCCACCTCTTGCTCCTGCACCATGGCATTGCAAGCTCATGTGTTCCCAGAGCAGAACCAGTTTGTTTTCTCATACACCAGTAAGTGCCTTGCTGACTAGTCACACTGGGGCAGCCACTTCAGTCACCAAAATAGATATCTAGCTTACTAAAAACATTTGTACCCTTGCTAATAGTATCACTGCTAGTGCACCTTCACTGGCTACCAGACATGTGTCAACACAAGACGCCACGTTTGCTAGGTCCTGCTACAGTCATATTCATTCTGTTAAGAAAAGCAAAACCAAAATTGCCTAACAAGTCCAGACAGAGAACTCATTGGCAGTCCTGCTATGCACCAAATGCCTCACTGCACAGCATCATGCATTTACAAATGGTGACAGGGGAATTTGCTGTTTCACTGACCTTCAGCCATTTGCTCAAGACCATCCAGGATCATGCCATCATGATCCTGGATTGACAGATGTGGTATTTGCAGAGTTCTAGGCTCAGCCTAGGGACTTCGCAGTCCGCAGTTGTCCTCTAATCTTTCCCTTCTTCTTCTAACTTAGACTGTGCTTCCTGACCTGATCTCCCCCATAATCTCACACATAAAAGCATACATGAATGTAATGAAAGAAATCAGTAGAGGTCCTTGGGATGTAGAAGAGAAAAGAAAGCCAAAGGGCTGGAGGTTCATGGAGAGAAATACTGCAGACAAAAAAAGGATTGGGAAGAAATGGTACAAGATAAAAGAATGGAAAAGCCATGTACAGACTTGTACAGAAATGGAGTAGGGAAGTGCAAGGTGGATTGTCAAAAGCTCTGTGTACCACTGTCTCTTCCCTTTATCTCAGTGATAACAGTCTTACCAATATCAACACTTAGGTAAGTGGTAAATAGGTCAGGAGCTCCCAGTAGGTAATGAAGTGTGTATTTTAAACTGAGAGCGCAGAACTGGAGGAAGAGAGGCTGGACAAAAGAGAAGATGAAGAGCAGGCTTCTGCTGCATTAGCAGGCATGTGATTATACCTGTTTAGTGATGTGCTGTTAGCTTTTTTCTCTGTCTTCCAGAATGGCAAGGTTCATACCTATGCAACCATGACAACAGCACAAAAATACAATTATCTGCACAGTAAAATATGCACCTTAGAAGACCAATGAAGGCAAAAAATAAAGGCTCTTATGAGGTTTACATCATGAATCTTTTCAGCCACTGGTTCACCAGCATAAAGTCAATCACCACTACATGTTTGAAAAAACAGGTTGATACACATTTGTTGGAAACATCTTACCATCTTTGTATGCCTAAACCAAAGAAGTAAACAGAAAAAAAAAAAAAAACACAGAGTAATACCAAGCTGTCCTTTCTAAACTTGGAAATCTACAGATGCTTTTAGTATTGTCATTGTAGCTTCAGACTGGTACAAGCCTTAACATCTGAAATTACTGCATTTAGCCATTCACCATCACCTGCTGCAAGAAAAAGTGACAAAACCCTCTAATGCTACTCAGCTTCATTTGAATATTATTGGAAATATAAGACACCTTTCCCAAGGTGAGAAACATCACAACTCAGGCAATGTAGTTTTGCCTAAGGCTACATAAATACATTCCTGAACTCTTGGACCAGCCTAGCAGTAGTGGCTTTACTGGTCTGCAGTGCTTTACTGATTGCTCAAGTCCACCAGAAACTGATTTGGAATTGCAGCCCTGCATTAGAAGGAGGAGTTGAGAGGGTCAAATACACTTCAGAGAAATTTCTTCCAGGAGACTTTGTGAGAACAGCTTTGCTAGTGTGTCTGTGATGAGTTATTATTACTAACCTTTATACTGGTTTAGCATCTAGAAACTTGAAGCGAGATCAAGGCCCCAATAAATTTTTGCACAGCACTCTCAGACAAAACCCCTGCTGCAAGCCTCTCCAGCTGAAATCCTGGCCTGTTTCAGTAGAGCCAGGTTACAATCCTGACCCAAGCAAGGAGCAGAAAGCTGCACAAAACTGCAAGCCTCTAGGGGAGCTTGGCATAGAGTGCAGGACTCCAAATTTGCACTCTGATATGCCACCTGGCAGACCACCTTCCTCCACAAAATATAGCTGGTACATTGAATGACCCTTATGATAGCAGCTTTGCAGAAAGACAGCACTGAGCAATACAGGTAATTCTCATGTGCACAGAAAAAGCTGCTAGGTAGCTACTACCATCTACCCCAACAGATTTTCACACCACAAGTACTTCTCAGAAAGGCTGCTCCAGTATCACCACACACCTTGCTCACTATCTAAGTTTCTCTAGAAACCAACAGTGCTAATATCCCATTCAAAATCCTTGCCTAAGGGCTCTGGATGCTTGGGGGTGAGCAAAGGAAATTGATGCCATTCACAGACCAGCAGGGAAAGACTGACCAAATCATCCTGCTTCTCCTGCCCTGGAATGGGAGCAATCTAGGGCAACTTCAGAAGGTTAGCATATTGCCTCCTTTCAAAGCGGAACCAGCCTGTACTAAGCACCATGTAGAGGCTGATGCATCTGCTTGCATAATAGAACAATTATTTCAGCCACCAAACCTGTATTTTTCATAGCTAAAGACTGTAGATTTGAGTCCCCTTGTCAACAAACCACCACAGGGTGATTTACATTATAATATCTCTGTACAGTAAGAGTTGCCATGGCTTCCAGGATCTTATATTGCTGCTTTGAAATATCACCATGTCAACTAAAACTCTACAAGGAGTTACTGTGTTTCTCAAGAGATTGGAAGTCCATGTTTTATGGCACTAATTAAGTCTTTTTTCCTGCCATTGGTAGGCAGTGAAATGCAAACCAGAAATGGCATCTATACACAAAATCACAATTTCGTTTTTTTAGGTCACTGTGATTATTTCTCATGCCTTGTCATCCTTCAGATGAACAATGTGACATCCTTCTCAGTAAAGTATAGCTAGCACATAGTGTTCATTTTTGACTGCACAAAGGGCAGATTGTTGTTACTATGACAGTAAAGTGAAAAAACGCGAGGGTGACTTCCAACTCCATGTAAGCCCTCCTCATTCATCCCCACATCACTTCATGTTTGAGGGAAAAGCTTATTCAAAAGAATCACTTCTTTATAGCAAGAGAGAGGCTGAAGTGATGCATGGGGCATCAGTTGCAAGACCAGGAGATTAAAGCTTGGGAGCTCAAGAAGGGTTTTTCAGAACAGCTCAGCTTTGGCATAACTCTACTTTTAACGCAGCAGTGATAAGACTCCCATTGTCTACAAAGTGGGAAGTGTTACTGTTTCGCATGGTGAAAGACCAGCAGCATACAATTTAAAAATGGCCAGCAGTTTTGAAGTCCTTTGGTACCAGGAAAATATGTTTTACCACTTCTTACAGAGCCAGCATATTGGGAAATATGGATTTGGGAGGGCTGCCTTGTTTTAATCATGAAAGCTTAGAGCCTCACTGAAACACCTGTGCTGAGAACACAAGACCCTAAGCTGACCTTCAACTGAGATCATAAAATCCTGAGTACCAGCAGCCCTAATGGGGGATTGTTCACACCAGTTTGTTCTCACCAGTTTGTTCTCTTTTTTTTTTTTTTTTTAAGCCTACCTTAGGCTAATACCTATTGCTGTGCTCACTAAAAAAAACTTTGTGTGGGAACAAGGTGTGACATTATGTTTTGTCCTTTACCATCTAATTGGGTAGCAACAGACTAAATGTAAATCTTGGAAACAAATGCCCCTGTCCTCTGTGTCCTTATGGGGTAAATACCTTCCTCTGTTCTAGTTTTGCAGCACTGCAACTTCCTGGGCTGAACCAACTCTACCCACTACAGAGTCTCTTGAAAAACAGCAGAGCACTTTAAGTAGCAAGTGAGACTATACTGCAGTCAACAGCAGAGATGGTGAAAGTCTTTCAATGGCAGTATGGTAAAGAGAAGGTCAAACTGAAATTGATAGGAACAATCTTTTATTCCCAGCTCTGCATCCTATTATACAAAGATGGGAAAGCTTGAGCAGCATAAAAAGATGTAATAATTGGAGGAGCTTCTGCTCCCAAAAAAGTTTCAAGCTGACTTAGGGGGAAAAAGGAAATAAAAGAAACTTACTTAAGATGTTAATTAATTTGTCCGGTTTCTGTTGAAGATCAAAAACAAAATACTGGTCCAGAAAGGCAGCTGGAGAAGAAAGCTTATCATCACAAAGGAACTTTAATACAGAGGTAACTCTTAAGCCACAAACTTGGTGGGGGAGAGGGGCACAGTCCAAACAATAAGACCACTTTACACCCGAAGAAGGTACATTTTTTGCTCACTGACACAAGCCCAGTTTTAGCTTCTGCATTTGCTTTCTGGATATCAAGCATGCATGGAGAAATACAGGAAGATGGCAAGGGATCACAAAGGCCCTCCAAGGGGTCCACGCCAGAAGCACATACTTCGCTTCTGAGCTCAGAAACACTGGAGAGATTGCATCTGTTTGTACAGTACCAATGTTGGAGATGAGTTCACAATTGCAAATTGGAATGTACTGGTAGTTGCAAATGGTTCCATGGAGGTTTATTTTTGCCTTCCTTCTTCACAACAGATAAACGTAGGCACACACTAACCCCACACCTGCAAGCAGCCCTTACAGATGCAACAGAACTTCTTTACAGGCACTCAGGTCCACCCATACCAGTAAATTTGAAAGAGCATGTTCTGAGCAGACAGCTCTGGATAACATGATCTGCAGCTGCAAAAATAAAGAGGCTACTAGCAGGTGAATCATAAGCTAGGGTCAAGTGATATCCATGCCCTATTCTTGCCATAGAAGTTACTTCAGGGTTCCTCAAATTCCAGAGTCAAAGGTTTGCTTTCTTCTCTATGCTGTTTTCCTGTGCCATTTCTAACTGCCTGATCAGCCCTTATAGTTTTTTATTTGTTTGCTTAAAATGAAGTGAGCCTAAGGCTCTGCTTGGTTTCTGAATATTTTATTTGATCATGCTGAACTTCAAGTATTAGATCCCTTCAACAACATCAGGCTTTGGCAGCTCTGCTGGAGCTCTAACACACAGAGAAGACAGAATCACCCCCTCATGTATTTTCAAAGGAATTTTCCCTCTCCTTTCACTGAGAATTATGCAGGAAGCTCAAGCAAGAATCTTCATGTATTCTGCAAAGACCTTTAATTATAAGTTTCCAGGATGCATCCAGATACTATACTGTTATCATCTGAAGACAAAGAGAACTTATTGCCCCTTTGCCCTCTTTCTTATACAATATCACTTTAAAGGCTGTATTTAACAGTCTGTCTGCCCTCAAAAGAATGCTTCATCTTTAACATTTATGTGTGATCATTCCCCATCACATACATGCAAGCCTCTTGTTTTCATCCTAAACATATCTCTGCTTAGCTTTCCTTATTAAACTAATTAGGCATTCTACAGATGTGATGTGGGATCATTTAGCTTATCTCCAATGAGAAGAAAGAGAAGTTTATTGTATCTCATACTGTATGCAGATAGCGATCAAATCTGACTTTAAACTATTTCTGTATGAAACCAAGAACATTCCAGAAAAAGGTCAGTGAACTTTTTGTTAAGGCTAAATCCTGAGCTTGCTTTTCAGGGCATAAAGGAAAAAAAGGAAACAGCAAATGGAGTAACCTTTACTTTGGCAGCTTTCAGCAACAGGTTCAACTGGCAATACCACAACATGAACTTTGCGCATAAACTGATGGCAAACTGAAAATCCACTTCAGAGAAGGTGGCTGTGGAGAAGAGCTTGGAAGCTGTAGAACACAATGGCAGCAGCAACCTGCAGAATCAAGGAAATCAAGTGGGAATGATGCAACACTTCTTGCTACCTAAACAGGCCTATGAACAAAAAGCGTGTTATATGCCTGGGTCAGAGTAATCCCAGGCACAGCTACAGGTTGGGCAGAGATGAGATTCAGAGAAGCCCTGAGGAGAAGGACTTGGGGGTGTTAGTCGA